>CM045738.1:2220000-2227500 GCA_024760905.1 Plotosus lineatus | reverse complement strand
GATGCTTGGTTGAAACAAAAACCTGCAGCCACATGGCCCTTTGTGGCATGAGTTTGACAACCCTGGTTTAAACTTTTGTCCTGTCATCTATGTTCTATTTGGAATGAAATATTGAACTTCGGCACTTCCACATCATCGCATTCAGTTGGTCGAAGACGTCGAAGAAGGAGAGGTGGGAGGCGTGTCCGTAAGCAGAGAGAGAAGAGGAAATGCGTGAGCCTAGGACTGAGAGTAGGGACTTTGACTGTTGGAACTCTGCAAGGAAAAGATAGGGAGCTGGCTGACATGATGCAGAGGAGGAAGGTGAACATACTGTGTGTTCAGGAGACCAGGTGGAAAGGTAGCAAGGCTAGAAGCTTAGGAGCAGGGTTTAAGCTGTTTTATAATGGTGTGGATGGGAAGAGAAATGGAGTAGGAGTCATCTTGAAGGAGGGGTTTGTCAGGAATGTTCTAGAAGTGAAAAGAGTGTCAGACAGAGTGATGAGTCTCAAGTTAGAAATTGAAGGCGTGATGGTCAATGTTGTTAGTGCTTATGCCCCACAGGCAGGATGTAAGCTAGAAGAGAAGGAGAGATTCTGGAGTGAGTTAGATGAAGTGATGCAGAGTACCCCCAGAGGTGAAAGAGTGGTCATTGGAGCAGACTTCAATGGACATGTTGGTGCAGGCAACAGAGGGGACGAGGAAGTGATGGGCAGGTTTGGTATCCAGGACAGGAACACAGAAGGACAGATGTTGATCAATTTTGCAAAAAGGATGGAAATGGCTGTGGTGAATACTTTCTTCAAGAAGAAACAGAAGCATAGGGTGACTTATGAAAGCGGAGGTAAGAGCACACAGGTAGACTACATCTTGTGTAGGCGATGTAATTTGAAGGAAGTCAGTGACTGCAAAAAAGTTGTGGGTGAGAGTGTTGCCAAACAGCATAGGATGGTGGTGTGCAGGATGACACTGATGGTGAGAAAGGTGAAAAAGGCAAAGGCAGAACAGAAGACAAAGTGGTGGAAGCTGAAAAAGGAAGAGTGTCGTGTTGTCTTCAAGGAGGAGTTGAAACAGGTTTTGGGTAGTCAGGAGGTGCTTCCAGATGACTGGACAACCACAGCCAATGTGATCAGGGAGACTGGTAGGAGAGTACTTGGTGTGTCCTCTGGAAGGAAAGTAGATAAGGAAACTTGGTGGTGGAATGAGGAAGTGCAGGAGTGTGTACAAAAGAAGAGGTTAGCCAAGAAGAAGTGGGACATTGAGAGGACCGAAGAGAGTAAACAGGAGTACAGGGAGACACAGCGTAAGGCGAAGGTAGCAGTGTCAAAGGCCAAACAGAGGGCATATGATGACTTGTATGATAGGTTGAACAGTAAGGAGGGAGAAAATGATCTATACAGGTTAGCACAGCAGAGAAATAGAGATGGGAAAGACGTGCAGCAAGTTAGAGTGATAAGGGACAGAGAGGGAAATGTATTGACTGATGACAGAAGTGTGCTGCGAAGATGGAAAGAGTACTTTGAAGAGCTGATGAATGAGGAAAATTAGAGAGAAAAAAGAGTAGAAGGGGTGACCGTTGAGGACCAGGAAGTAGCAAAGATTAGTAAGGGAGAAGTGAGGAGGGCATTGAAGAGGATGAAGAGTGGAAAGGCAGTTGGCCCTGATGACATACCAGTTGAGGTATGGAAGTGTCTAGGGGAGGTAGCAGTAGATTTTCTGACAAGAATATTCAACAAGTTCTTAGAAAGTGAGCAGATGCCAGAGGAATGGAGGAGAAGTGTGCTTGTGCCCATTTTTAAGAACAAGGGCGATGTACAGAGTTGTGGCAACTACAGAGGGATAAAGTTGATGAGCCATACAATGAAGCTATGGGAAAGAATAGTGGAAGCAAGACTAAGGGCAGAGGTCAGCATTTGTGAACAACAGTTTGGTTTCATGCCAAGAAAGAGCCCCACAGATGCAGTGTTTGCTTTGAGGATGTTAATAGAGAAGTACAGAGAAGGTCAGAAGGAGCTGCATTGTGCCTTTGTGGATCTGGAGAAAGCATATGACAGGGTGCCGAGAGAAGAACTGTGGTATTGCATGAGGAAGTCTGGAGTGACAGAGAAGTATGTTAGAGTGGTGCAGGACATGTATGATAGATGTAAGACAGTGGTGAGGTGTGCTGTTGGTGTGACAGAAGAGTTCAAGGTGGAGGTGGGACTGCATCAAGGGTCAGCTCTCAGCCCCTTCTTGTTTGCTATGGTGATGGACAGGCTAACAGATGAGGTTAGACAAGAATCTCCATGGACTATGATGTTTGCAGATGACATAGTGATCTGTAGTGAGAGCAGAGACCAAGTGGAGGAAAATCTAGAGAGGCGGAGGTATGCCCTGGAAAGGAGGGGATTGAAGGTTAGTCTTAGTAAGACAGAATACATGTGTATGAACGACAAGGATCCAAGAGGAACTTTGAGGTTACAGGGGGCAGAGATAAAGAAGGTGGAGGATTTTAAGTACTTGGACTCAACAATCCAGAGCAATGGAGATTGTGGAAAAGTGGTGAAGAAGTGCGTGCAGGCAGGTTGGAATGGATGGAGAAAAGTGTCCGGTGTGATGTGTGATAGGAGAGTATCGGCAAGAATGAAGGGAAAAGTGTACAAGACGGTGATGAGGCCAGCAATGTTGTATGGTTTAGAGACAGTGGCCCTGGGGAAAAGACAGGAGTCAGAGTTGGAGGTAGCAGAGATGAAAATGCTGAGGTTCTCTTTGGGAGTAACGAGGATGGATAGGATCAGAAATGAGTACATCAGAGGGACAGCACATGTTAGATGTTTTGGAGACAAAGTCAGAGAGGCTAGATTGAGATGGTTTGGACATGTACAGAGGAGGGATAGTGAGTATATTGGTTGTAGGATGCTGAGGTTGGAACTACCAGGCAAAAGGCCCAGAGGAAGACCAAAGAGAAGATTTATGGATGCGGTGAAGGCGGACATGAAGGTCGTTGGAGTAAGAGTAGAAGATGCAGAGGATAGGGAGAGATCGAGGCAGATCATTTGCTGTGGCGACCCCTGAAGGGAACAGCCGAAAGGAAAAGAAGAAGTGGCTGCAATCTAGGGAATGGACCGGAACATGGCTTCAAAACATCAATACAAGAATATCGCCCGGGTCGGGCCTTGGTCTCTCTGTCTCTCTCTGTCTCTCTCTCTCTCTCTCTCTCCCCATTTCTTTCTCACTCACTTTCTGTCTCTCTGCTTCTCGCTCTGTTTCTCTGTTTCTCTCTTTCTGTCCTCTGTAATATAACAATCCTCTTCGTGATGCCGTTTCTCTTGTCTCTGATGTGCCTTGGTATCTCTCTGTCTCTGCTAATGTGTCACACACTTAGTGATGATATCACAGAAGATTGCTCCAACAGCCCAGGACATCCCACCCAAGGTGCTTTATACACTGCATAGCTTCATGTCCAAAGTTACGGTGTTCATGACAGTCAAAAAAATAAAAAAAGTTTGAGATCATTATTCTCCTGAGATATGAACTCACAACCCAAAATTACTACCTTTCCCCTGGATAGATGGTGAAATGCATGCTTCTTTATTGATTACAGATGTGTGGTGGTTTTGTACAGATGCTGGGAGGCGGTTGAAAGGTACATGAATTATTAATGCACTGACTTGGCTTTGTTTATATTCTCATTGATTTTTTTGTTGGTTTCACAAATTTTTGCTGGAAATATAAACAGAAACCGTCTCTGATATCCGAAGTCTTTTTTTTTTTTTTTAATCGACGTTTTTATTTTTTGTTCTGTACTGAATTTATTGTCCATATTTATATGAAGACTTGTGCAGGTTTCTTGTGGTCTCTTCAGGTTTCGAGTGTGGCATCCTCATTGCCCCCACCATCCTGGTCACCGGATCACTGAGCCTGGGTTTGTGTGTCCTGTCCTCTGTGTCAGCCATTTCCTCGCTCACTCAAACTACTTAATCCTGCTATTAAGATGACTTCAGGTGAAGAAGGCCAAAACTCGCCAGAAAATTAAAGGGCGCCCACACAATCATTTGCACTGACATTTACATCCAGTGGCAATTTGGAACAGCCTCATGTGCATGTCTTTGGGCCGTGTGAGGAAACTTGAGCACCTGGAGGAAACCCATGCAAGCACAGAGAGAACATGCGAACTCCACACAGAAACTCCCTTGCCAAGCCCGGAACTTGAACTCAGGACCTTCTTGCTGTGAGGTGGACATGATAACCACTACAGTCCCAGTTGGCAAAAAAAAAAAAAAAAAAAGAGAAATGTATTGATTTGATATCATTAAATAACAAAGTCTGGACGTGCATTGGATTTTTGCACATTATAGTATGTCGCCTTCAGGGTTCAGGGAACTTCAGTACAGAACAGAAGCTCCAGCAGTGACATGATGTGAGGACAGAGCAGTTGTAATGTCTTTGGAATTTAAATTTTACTGGACCTAAAAATAATAAAAGCCACCTGATGACAAGTAGTCGTGAATATAATAATCTACAGAGCAGCAGGCTTTCAGTCCTTCAGCACATCCACATGGGATCATTTACGGCTGAGCGGCAGGGACGACATGCCACGACATTCCTCAGATTCCACACATTTCTTCACATGAATACAAATGTCAATCAATCAATCAATCTCTCTCTCTCTCTCTCTCTCTCTCTCTCTCTCTCTCACTCACTCTCACACACACACACACACACACACACACACACACACACACACACACACACACACACACACACACACACAGACTAAGTTAAAGACATGTGTCATGTATGTTCTGGTGGTTATGTTGAATTAAACTTTATCATTTTGAGGGAACTGAGGATAGAGTTTCTCCTCGGAGAAATGGCAGGATGTGGATGGTCACAGTGGAACAATGTCATCATTACAAACATGCAGCCTCTATGTTCACAAACCACGCGCTAACATCACAGTCTGCATGGCTGCCCTGTTCCTCTGCAGCAAATGCAGACTATAGAGGAGTCTCTCTCTCTCTCTCTCTCTCTCTCTCTCTCTCTCTCTCTCTCTCTCTCTGTTTCTCAGTGCATGCTGGGAGTGTATGAGTGCATGCAGGAGCGTGGTTGTCGTTGTTTTTCTTTCTTTTCTTTTCTCTTTTATTTCTTTCTTATTTTTGTTTTACCCTTTTCTTAAGTTTTCTGTGGGCGTGTGGTAGAGGTAAAGGTTGAGGTGGAGATGTAGGTGGAGATGTAGGTGGAGGTGAGCAACTGTCAGTTGACTCCGTGATGGAGAAGCAGACAAAATGTTCCCGACAGTCAGCTGCGCGATGGAGGACTGTGTTCAGGCTCTGGGTGAACGTGTCGGGTTCGACAGCGTGAAATCGGCGTCGAGGATGAACAGTGCGGTGGTGATGTTTCTGGATTGTGTGGATAAAGTGAACAAGGTTGTAGAGGGCAGGGTTGTGATTCACGGAAATTTCACCCCCGTTCTCTGCCTGGTTGGCCCTGCCAGGAAGGTCACCATCTCCAACGTCTCTCCATTCATACGGAATGAGGGTCTGGAGAGGGAGCAGTCCCGGTACGGTCAGCTCTTATCTCCAATAAAAAGAATGTTGTTAAACTGAAAGTCCCCTCACCTGAAGCATGTCGTCTCCTTCAGGTGTCAGGTGATGCTGATCCTAAAACGTCCTGAAGAGCTGAATTTAGCACTGAAATTTAAACTGGACACCTTCGATTATACGCTACGTGTAACATCAAGGAATATGAAGTGCTTCAGGTGTGGAATGGAGGGGCATCTTATCCGTTCGTGCCTGAAGGGAGACCAAAAAAAGCAGCCGGCTGCTGTCTCCCATGCACTGGTAGAAAACGGCAGCCATACCGAAGCCGGAGAGTTCACCCAGCCTGGAGACACAGACAGACGGTGTGCAGGGCGTCACAGACACTAAGGCGAACACACAGGTACAAAACACAGACACACAGGTGGAGGGTGAAAGGTGTGTGGAAAATTCAAATAGTGAGCAGATGAAGATAGGGGCACAGAAGGAAAGGCCAGGGCAGATAGTACCCAGGGTGGCAAAGTCAGTGCTGGAGGAAGATAATGATGAGGAAGAAATAATTGTTGATGATTCGTTAAAACCAGCCACTAAAAGAAAAATCACAGAAAAAGAAAACAACAACAACAACAACAACAATAAAGTTAAAAAGGCCTCACAGGAGGAAGCCTGTCTGCCCCCGGGCTGGCCTGAAAGTGAGGGGATAACACGGAGAAAAAGGGCATCGAACCTGCACCATACTGTTCAAAAAAACGTAGTAAAAACATCTTACTACACACCAAAGGTTTTCCTGATCTTAAACTGTTCTTAGACCCGGTCCGTTTTTATATGAAAAATCCAGGTGAGCCCGGGACAGCCAGGTAACACGAGAATGAGCCAAGTGAACCCAGACAGCCAGATGAGCCCGGAACAGCCAGATCACAGACAAAGAGGTTTGTAGATTGAAAATGAGTCTTGAAGATTAAAAATCAACTCGCTGTAGAGGATGAAATGTTTTTCTTTTGCTATAGTTTAACCTGCTTTTTTTCTCTCATGGTTCTGTTCTTCTCTCTTTTTATTTTCAATATCTGCACTTTAAAATTTCCACACTAAACATAAACAAGGCGAGAGTAGTGAATGGAACCGACAGGTTTATATTAGTTATAAAAGCAGCAATAATGTGTGTGAGGGTGTGTGTGTGTGGGGTGGGGGGTGGTGGGTGGGGGTGGGGATGGGGGGGTGTGTGTGTGGGGTTGGGTGTGGGGGTGTGGTGGTGTGGTGGGGGGTATTTTCTCGAGATTTTATCCCGGTTTGTGTTACTGTTGAAGATGTGATGACGGTCATATTTTAAAAATCACATTTTAAAAAAAAATGGAAAGGGTTAAAATGTTTTGAAATGATTCTGCTCTAATCGCAGCACAGAGAAACTCCTCTTTTTACACGCCCTGGACCATGTGATCCAGAGGTGCAGTTGGGACGAGTATCTGGTTCTTGGAGACTTTAATTGTACACAGAATTAATTTTAGACCGAAATCACCCTGAACCCCACACGGCCTTGCAAAGGACATAGAAGAGACTTGTATAGACACACGATGTCTGAGGTGCACAAAGAAACTGTTACGGTCGCGGCTGGCCGTACACCTGGCTCCACTCGAACGGTGGACTATTGTCCATGGCCAAGCTCGACAGATTTTATTGTTTCAACATCATTTTAATGTTTTTAAAAATGGTTCCATTGAGCCGGTGGGTTTTTGAGTCCATTTGAGGGTCGAGGTCTGTATTTGTATCAACAACATCAGGTATGGAAGTGAAACTGGCATTTTACCAGCAGCACTTTTATCTGATGGAGGTTCCAGAGGAGCTTTTACTGTTTTTTAACGATTTGAGATAAAGTCCGGCTTTAGTTCTGTGCAGCGGTGGTGGGACATCAGGAAAAACAAAATGAAATCTCTGCGCCTGCACTACACCTGCAATGTCTCCAGGAACCTGATCAGATCTATTAAGGATTTGCAGAGAGAGAGATGGT
>CM045738.1:2200000-2210000 GCA_024760905.1 Plotosus lineatus | reverse complement strand
CACAACTTTGCACATCTCTCTTGTTCTTAAAACCTCTTTCCATCTTCCCAGCACACTTCTGTCATCAGTCAATACATTTCTCTCTCTGTCCTTTATCACTCTAACTTGCTGCACCTCCTTCCCATCTCTATTTCTCTGCTGTGCCAACCTGTATAAATCATTGTCTCCCTCCTTACTGTCCAACCTATCATACAAGTCATCATACGCCCGTCCTCTCCATGTCCCATTTCTTCTTAACTAACCTCTTCTTTTATGCACATTCCTGCACTTAATCATTCCAGCACCAAGTCTCCATATTTACTGTCCTTCCAGAGGACACATCATGTACTCTCCTACCTGTCTCCCTGATCACATTAGCTGTAGTTGTCCAGTCATCTGGAAGCACTTCCTGACCACCCAAAACCTGTTTCAAACTTTGCCTTCTTCATCTTTCATATCATCAGCATCATCCTGCACACCACCATCCAATGCTGTTTGGCAACACTCTCACCCACTACTACTTTGCAGACACTGACTTTCTTCAAATTACATCACCAACACAAGATGTAGTCTACCTGTGTGCTCCTACCTCCGCTTTTATAAGGCACCCAATGCTCCTCTCTCTTCTGGAAGAAAGTATTCACCACAGCCATTTCCATCCTTTTTGAAAAATATATCAACATCTGTCCTTCTGTGTTCTTGTCCTGGATACCAAACCTGCCCATTACTTCCTCGTCCCTTCTGTTTCCTGCACCAACATGTCCATTGAAGTCTGCCCCAATGACCACTCTTTCACCTCTGGGGGTACTCTGCATCACTTCATCTAACTCACTCCAGAATCTCTCCTTCTCTTCTAGCTCACATCCTGCCTGTGGGGCATAAGCACCAACAACATTGACAATCACGCCTTCAATTTCTAACTTGAGACTCATCACTCTGTCTGACACTCTTTTCACTTATAGAACATTCCTGACAAACCCCTCCTTCAAGATGACACCGACTACATTTCTCTTCCCATCCACATCATGATAAAACAGTTTAAACCCTGCTCCTAAGCTTCTAGCCTTGCGACCTTTCCACTTGGTCTCCTGAACACACAGTATGTCCACCTTCCTCCTCTGCATCATGTCAGCCAGCTCTCTACCTTTTCCTGTCATAGTTCCAACATTCAAAGTCCGTACTCTCATTCTTAAACTCATGCCTTTCCTCTTCTCTCTGCCTATGGACACTCCTCCCACCTCTCCTTCTTCGACCAACAGTAGTCCAATTTCCATCAGTACCCTGTTGGTTAACAGCACTGATGGCGGTCGTTGTTATCCTGGGCCTCGACCGATCCGGTATGGAGGTAATATTTGTGATTTGCATGATAACGTTTGGCATTGGTTTTACGTCGGATGCCCTTCCTGACACAACCCTCTGCATTTATCCAGGCTTGGGACCGGCGTGAGGGAGAGACACTGGTTTGTGATCACGGCTGCATTAATAATCATAATAATAATAATAATAATAATAATAATAATAATAATAATAATAATAATAATTCATAAATATGTCAGTTGATATAACAACAATAAATTAAATTGCACTAATATTATATGATATTATATTTTATTATACCCATTATTTTGTTTGGGGGAAAGAAAAAAATAGCACGTAGATAGCATTACCTAAACTTCTAACCTTCCACTGCTAACCTTCCACTGCTAACCTTCCACTTCTACCCTTCCACTTCTACCCTTCCACTTCTAACCCTCCACTGCTAACCTTCCACTGCTCACCTTCCACTGCTAACCTTCCACTTCTACCCTTCCACTTCTACCCTTCCACTTCTAACCTTCCACTGCTCACCTTCCACTGCTAACCTTCCACTGCTAACCTTCCATTTCTACCCTTCCACTGCTAACCTTCCACTTCTACCCTTCCCCTGTTAACCTTCCACTTCTAACCTTCCACTGCTCAATTTCCACTTCGAACGTTCCACTGCAAACCTTCCACTGCTAACCTTCTACTGCTAACCTTCCACTTCTCACCTTCCACTGCTCACCTTCCACTGCTCAATTTCCACTTCGAACCTTCCACTGCTAACCTTCCACTGCTAACTTCCCCTGCTAACCTTCCACTGCTGACCTTCCACTTCTACCCTTACACTGCTAACCTTCCACTTTTACCCTTCCACTGTTATCCTTCCACTGCTAACTTTCCACTTCTACCCTTCCACTTCTACCCATCCACTGCTAACCTTCCACTGCTAACCTTCCACTTCTACCCTTCCACTGCTCAATTTCCACTTCGAACCTTCCACTTCTAACCTTCCACTGCTAACCCTCCACTACTAACCTTCCACTGCTAACCTTCCACTTCTACCCTTCCACTGCTAATCTGCCACTGCTTACCTTTCACTGTTAACCTTCCACTTTTAACCTTCCACTTCTACCCTTCCACTTCTACCCTTCCACTGCTAACCTTCCACTGCTAACCTTCCACTTCTACCCTTCCACTGCTAACCTTTCACTGCTACCCTTCCACTTCTAACCTTCCACTGCTAATCTTCCACTTCTAACCTTCCACTGCTAACCTTCCACTTCTAACCTTCCACTGCTAACCTTCCACTTCTCACCTTCCACTGCTAATCTTTTACTTCCATCCGTCCACTTCTAACCTTCCACTGCTAACCTTCCGCTGCTAACCTTCCACTTCTAACCTTCCACTTCTAACCTTCCACTTCTAACCTTCCACTTCTAACCTTCCACTGCTAACCTTCCACTTCTACCATTCCACTGCTAACCTTCCACTGCTAACCTTCCACTGCCAACCTTCCACTGCTAACCTTCCACTTCTACCCTTCCACTGCTCAATTTCCACTTCGAACCTTCCACTTCTGACCTTCCACTGCTAACCCTCCACTACTAACCTTCCACTGCTAACCTTCCACTTCTACCCTTCCACTGCTAATCTGCCACTGCTTACCTTTCACTGTTAACCTTCCACTTTTAACCTTCCACTTCTACCCTTCCACTTCTACCCTTCCACTGCTAACCTTCCACTGCTTACCTTCCACTTCTACCCTTCCACTGCTAACCTTCCACTGCTAACCTTCCACTTCTACCCTTCCACTGCTAACCTTTCACTGCTACCCTTCCACTTCTAACCTTCCACTGCTAACCTTCCACTTCTAACCTTCCACTGCTAACCTTCCACTTCTCACCTTCCACTGCTAATCTTTTACTTCCATCCGTCCACTTCTAACCTTCCACTGCTAACCTTCCGCTGCTAACCTTCCACTTCTAACCTTCCACTTCTAACCTTCCACTTCTAACCTTCCACTTCTAACCTTCCACTGCTAACCTTCCACTTCTACCATTCCACTGCTAACCTTCCACTGCCAACCTTCCACTGCTAACCTTCCACTTCTACCCTTCCACTGCTCAATTTCCACTTCGAACCTTCCACTTCTAACCTTCCACTGCTAACCCTCCACTACTAACCTTCCACTGCTAACCTTCCACTTCTACCCTTCCACTGCTAATCTGCCACTGCTTACCTTTCACTGTTAACTTTCCACTTTTAACCTTCCACTTCTACCCTTCCACTTCTACCCTTCCACTGCTAACCTTCCACTGCTAACCTTCCACTTCTAACCTTCCACTGCTAATCTTCCACTTCTAACCTTCCACTGCTAACCTTCCACTTCTACCATTCCACTGCTAACCTTCCACTGCCAACCTTCCACTTCTAACCTTCCACTGCTAACCTTCCACTGCCAACCTTCCACTGCTAACCTTCCACTTCTACCCTTCCACTTCTACCCTTCCACTTCTAACCTTCCACTGCTAATCTTCCACTGCTAACCTCCCACTTCTACCCTTCTGCTGCTAACCTTCCACTGCGAACCTTCCACTTCTAACCTTCCACTTCTAATGGGTTGGTCACACAGCGTTTTACGGCTTAATCACAGCCAAAACCTGTTCAAAAATGGTTTCCCGTGAAACAGATGGTGTTGTGCGTGTTGATGTCGAGTTTAAGATGTGCTACAGTCGATTTTTAGACATGGCAGGACGTGGGGAAAAATTTGAACGGCGCTGGACGTGGAAAAAGACTGCGGACAACCACGTGGTAAAGACGTGCAACACACGTGAAACATACGTAATAATTCGTGTTCTGGCAGTGATAAAAACTTGGGGAGACATGATAAGACGCAAAAGTTTAGGGGCCTGTCATGGCCAGAGCACGGCCATTGGGCAGGTGTTACACGTTGGTATCACGAAAAATAGTGGCTTATCACAGACAAATGGATTTTTCCATGTCCATAGCACGTAGATAGCATTACCTAAACCCGTTCAATAACTTCTTGATCACGTTCTAAATATGACTGATCACTGCCTCATCACTTCTGTATCACTTCTGATTCACGGCATATAAAATACCGTCATTTTCTGAGACCTCGGCATTTGCAGTCTAGATGTCAAGGGGTGAACATGAACCCTCAATGCCGTGATGTCCTCATCTTCATGCTCCAACACCAACAGAACCAACTGATACAGGCCCAACATATAAGAGAAGAAGAAGAAGGAGGAGGAGGGGGGGGGGTGGTACGGAACATCTGGGTGCGTGACTGGATTGGGAGGAGACCTAAGCTGAGGCTTTATGACGGTCTCATGAATTAAAACAACTTAAAAAACTAAACTAAAAACTAAAGCATTACCCCCCCCCCTCTCTCTCTCTGTCGTGCGTGAGCTGCGGGCCATGCCCACAAGACATGAATTCAAAGTGCATTCCCTGCTTGACAAACTCAACTTTAATTTGATTCCTTGAGGGATCGGAATTCCAGATGAGCTGCGTAACGAAGATCCAAGAGCCTTTCAGAACTTTATGAGGCTGCCTCCTGCAATTAGGCAGTGCTAGGGCAGTGGAGTGCCCATTTTACGTTCGCTCTCAAGACGTGATCGGCAGTGATACAGGCATGATGAGACCATGATTAGCCATGGTAACTTGCAGTTTTTTTTTCCCACGTTCGAACACGTGTTTTGCCTAAGTTGCCTTACACATTGCTGGACGTGGTTAGCCGTGCTTAGGCAGTGTTTCAGCAGTGGAACAGTCGTCGACGGCCAAGCCAAAATTGACCAAAAGTTATCACTTACGACCACGTCCACCAGATTTTCAGAACTTTTTGTACGTGATTTAGACGTGGAATGCTGTGTGACTGGGGCTAAACCTTCCACTGTTAACCTTCCACTGCTAACTTTCCACTGCTAACCAAGCATTGGATTGGTCGTTTGGCCCCTCCCCGCCTGCTGCATCTCCACTTATTGCTATCCAGGGTGCAGCTAGCATTGAGCTACCGTAGCATATTAGCTCAGGATAGGAGTTGAGTGTGCTCAGTTCTAAATGTTCAAAAGGACTGTACTCTCATAGCTGTAGTAGGGTTGCCCGGTCATAGAGGAGCAGAGTGCAAAAACAAACAAACAAAACAAAGAAACAACTTGACTCTGAGAACTCTGCGATGTCGCTCTCTAGGGCGCGCCATCTTGAAAGGTCACTAAGGAACTTCATTAGCCAGCACTACCTCATTAAAGATACGATTTTGTGTCTGATTAAGATTTGACATTTTTTTTTCACATCACCATATAATACAGAGATAGGCGGGCAAAAATAATAAATTGAAAAAATTAAAAAAATATTTTTTATTGGCTCTTTTGCGAGCACTTCGGCAGATCCTTCAACCAGAAAAAAAATAATAATAAAAAAGAGTTTTGTTGCTTTCTCAGGGAATCATTTCCACACTGTTAGGAAAGTTAGTTGCATCACAAGATGAGGGTGAAGCTGTGATGGAGATTTACCCAACTCTCCTCATTTCATTGTTATGACATGATCACCATTACCAATTCTAATGAGCACAATGCTAATCACAGGGAGACTGCAACATGTACCGCCAGTCTACTGGTGCTGCAGATTGCACTGCTGGTTTTCTCTTTTGATAAGGAGCTTGCATCAGCTTCCTGTGTCCTTTTGTAGAGCACGTGCAGTTCACACATGTCTGTGCAATTCCACCGAGTCATCAAACAATCTCCACTTGACCTAATAAAGTCATGAAAGCCTTAAACCATGGCCATATTGTAATGACACGCACAAATGCAGCACCTGGGCTCCAGTGGGTGTTGAGAACAGAACGTTTTTCCTGAGCTAATCACAGCAGCTGGTCAAAATCATTGCTTTGTGAAATTGAAAAAAAAAAATAAATAAATAAATGAATAAAAACATAATAATAGTGTTCCTCCAATCAGCTCAGAGTGTGAGAGGTGCTGTAGGAAAGGAAGCTCAGGAAAGAGAAGCAAAAAGCAACATCAATTCTCATCCTTTTCAAGCTGCTGTGGCGTGTGTGTGTGTGTGTGTGTGTGTGTGTGTGTGTGTGTGTGCGTGTGTGCGCGTGTGTGTGTGTGTGTGTGTGTGTGTGTGCGCGTGTGTGCGTAAAGGTCTCGAGCTCTACCTGTGCAGATGGTGCCGTTACCCGTGAACCCTGGGTTGCAGGTGCAAAGGTGACCGTGGATTGTGTTGGTGCAAATGGCGTTCTCATCACACCAACTCTGCCCGCTAACACACTCATCCAGTTCTGAAAAAAAAAAGCACAGAGTGTGTGTGTGTGTGTGTGTGTGTGTGTGTGTGTGTGTGTATACATGTTAGTGTGAGGGTGTGATGTGGATTCAGAATAATAGTTTAAAGTCCCTTGAGGTGATTTATTTTAGATTCAGATCCTGAAGCAGGTAAATAAGAGCTACATGTATAAAAGTGTCAGGTCATTAATTTCAGCAGCCTGATAGAGCTGAGGACTGATAAAGTGAGGGATCCATATATATATATATAAACACACCTTTTATGAAAGGCCCCAGGGACTACAAAACCACACCAAGAGCCTTCACACCATGAAGACCAAGGGTCTCGAAAGAAAAAAAAATGTGCGTTTATATATATATGGTAGGCCTCTGTCAGTCCCGAAGGACTATGGCTGTGCTCTGGCTGGTATCCCGGCTGGTGATACTCCCCAGTGCGCAGAGCCCGGGTAGGGAGTAATGAGGGACAGGCTGCTACCCAAGCAGCAAGTCCCCCCCTGTCTCGGTGCCACCGGAAGGATCCAATGGAAAGGCAAATGCCGATACGACTGGGTTCCAGTGCCGCTGCAGGAGAGAATCTACGGTCAATTTAGAACGGCCAATTAACCTACAGTGCACGTCTTTGGATTGCGGGAGGAAACCGGAGCACCCGGAGGAAACCCGCACAAGCACGGGGAGAACATGCAAACTCCACACAGAAACGTCCAGGCCGGGAATCGAACCCGGGCCTTCTTGCTGTGAGGCGGACATGCTAACCACTACGCCACCGTGCCACCATATATATATATATATATAGTGGTGGCAGTGGTGGCCTAGTGGTATAGGGCACTGGATTGCTGATCCTAAGGTTGGGGGTTCGAGTCCAACTCTCCACAAGGTTGGCACTGTCCCCTCAGTGCAGCTAACTGGGTTATCAAAGGTTGGCCATGTCTCTCACTGTCTATGGTGAGAGGCATGTAAAAGAACCATAGCTGACTTTCGCAAAGAGTAGGCTGCAAAGCCGTCAGAGTGTTTTTCTCCTTGCTAAAGGGTTGTGTCAGGAAGGGCATCCGACCTAAAAACCTCTGCCAAATCAAACATGCGATGAGTCGCTGTGGTGACCCCTGAGGAAAAAAAGGTAAAAGCCGAAATGAAAAGAAGAAGATTAAGAAGATATTACTATATAAAATATAGTATTAGTATACTATACTACTATATAGTAGTATAGTATTTATATATATATATATATATATATATATATATATATATATATATATATATATATATATATATATATATATATATATATATATATATAAACAAAGATAGTGTTGCGGAGAAGTACAACCTGGGTTGGATGATAATAATAATAATAATAATAATAATAACAAAAAACGTTGATTATCCCTAGAGCACCATCAAATCAGCCATCTTCAAATGGAAAGAAAGAAGGAGATGCAGAGTTCCACAGCAGACGTGTGTATCTGTGGATTTGACCACCATAAGCCATACACTCCTCAGTGCTGAACTTTATAGAAGCGTGGCCAGGGGAAAAAAAAAACAACAACAAAAAAACCAAAGAAACAAACAAACAAAAAAAACATTACTTGGTGTTAAATATAAGAAGGCATGTTTTAAGTTTGCCAAAACACATGTGGGCAACTCCTGAACTGTATGGAGTGAAGTCCTCTGGTCGGATGAGACTACAATCTAGCTTTCCACCTGCCAAGGAAAATGCTATGCCTGACACAAGCCCAACACATCCCATTAACCCAAGAACACCATCCCTACAGTGAAACATGGTGGTGACAGCACCATGCTTTGTGGATATTCTTTCAGCAACAGGGATTGGGGAGCTGATCTGATTCAAGGGAACAATGTGGGTGGTAAATATAGGGAATTTCTTGAGAAAAATATTTACTCTACCTCTGATTGAAGACTGGGATGAAGGTTTACGTTCGATCAGGACAATGACCCGAAGCACACTGCTAAAGCAACACTCAGGTGGTTGAAGGGGAAACATTTAAATGTGCTGGAATGGCCTAGTCAAAGCTCAGGCCTCAGTCCAATTGAAGATCTGTGGTCAGACTTGATTGTTGTTCATAAAGTACTGATTTTAAGGGGTGAATAATTATGCACAATAACATTATTTATTATTTATTTTGTGTTTAACAGTAAAAAAAAAAAATCACATCTTCAAAGTTATAGGCATGTTCTGGAAATTAAATGATGCAAATGATCATGATATGTATTTTAATTCGAGATTGTGAGGACACTAAACATGAAAAATTCCACAGGAGGTGAATACTTTTACAAGGCACTGTACACTTTATCGTGTAATCTTGAACAAACTGTAAAAAGACAGATATGTTCCATGTACAATACACGGAATTGTTCTGTAAGTTAGACATTTTTTTTTTTTTCCACTTCAGAAGTTAGAGACTTTCGGGCTCACTGTGTTCAAACCACTGAATCACTGTCTGTGTTTAAATAAAGATAAAAGACCTGCTTCTTTCTCCAAGTGCTTAACTGAGCATTAAATTGCTTTGTTGTACTTGTTGTGCGTCAGTTTAACAAGATTTTAATGGTCTTGTTACCCCCGGTGTGTGTATTTTTCCAGTACATTGCACTTCTCTCAGTCACACTGAACTGGGTGATAAATACTGTGAATGTAAATGTTAATGTAGAAAAAATGCTTCAGAATTTACAATTCAAATGGGTGGAGTGTGCAAACGTTAAATGACCTTTTGTGAGTTATGAGTTATGAACATATGAGTTATACACATGCCTCCTCTGACTGATATGAGGATGAAGGTGAATTTGTAATGATGGAATCGAATCCTGGCATGAGACTGTTTGGAATGATTGACGGAAATGAAATAAATACCACAATACAGTAGGCCCTCGACATTCGTGGGGATTCGGTCCCGGGCCCTCCCGCGAATCGAGATAATCCATGAGTTCTGTACCCAAAAGTAAAACCCCATGTACCATGTCACATACGCGAATGAGCAGCCGGAAATAAAATACTATGTATCTATTAATAGTTAAAATATTAAAAGTAAAATACTATGTATCTATTACATGCCTAAAATATGCTTCTTAATCACATTCTATAGACAGTCTTACACATTAACACAGTATTAATGTAGTAAAATATAGTAATGGTTAAGAAAAACTTTTTTTTTTTACTGTGAAATTTATTGATAATAAACATTATAGAGCATACCTATAAAAAGTCTGAGCAGCTCAGCCACGCCCCTCAGCTGAAGCGAGTACAAAACAGAGATTTAGATTGAGAAAGTTAGAGAGCATTACAATCCCAAGAAGCGGTGATGTGATGCGAGTTAATCCTCTGGCGCAGAGGTGAGCGTGCTTTTGTTTATTGAGAGTAAATGAGAATAATGACTTCAGGTGTGTGCTACCGAGCAGCTCAC
>CM045738.1:2157500-2195000 GCA_024760905.1 Plotosus lineatus | reverse complement strand
CTGGGGAGGAGGGGGTGGGGGTTGGTGGGGGTGGAGGGGACTTTTCACCACAGGCTTGATCAGGAATACATGGAATACCGGGTGTACGTTGAGTGAGGATGGGAGCTTGAGCGGGACGGCGCTGGGGTTTATGATTTTTTTTTCTATCACATAGGGCCTGCCTGATGTACCTGGGAGACAATTTCTTTGAGTCGACTTGCAGGGGTAGGTCCCGGGAGGAGAGCCAAACTTGTTGCCTGGCAGTGTAGGGAGGTTGCGGGGTCCAATGACGATCGGTGTGCTCTGCAAAACTGCACCTGGATGGATGGAACTGACACTTCAACCTCCTGGCTGGAAAACAGGGGAGGCTGGAACCCATTGATCACCATAAAGGGGGACAGCTCGGTGGCGGCGCAGACCAGAGTCTTGTGTGCATATTCAATCCATGGGAGGTGTGTGGCCCAGGAGGCTGAGAGATGGAAGGCGATGCAGCGCAGGGAGGATCCGAGGCTTTGATTAGTTCTCTCCGCCTGCCCATTAGACTGAGGATGGTAGCTGTAGGTCAAGCTGCAGGAGACTCTCAAGGTGTTGCAGAATGCCTTCCAAACTCTAGATGTAAACTGGGGGCCAGGTCTGAAATGACGTCCTGGGGGATTTTATGGAGGCGAAAGACATGTTGGACCATCAGACCAGCTGTTTCCATTGCCGAGGGGAGTTTGGGTAGGGTGAAGAAGTGAACCTCCTTGGAGAACCGGTCCACTATCGCCAGGATGACTGTGTTGCCCTCAGACAGGGGTAACCCCATAACAATGTGCGACCAGGGACGATGAGGAATGGGTAAGGGTTGGAGGAGACCAGTGGGTGCACGATGGGAGGACTTGCTCCGGGCACAGGTGGTACAAGCTCCCACAAACTCCCTGGTGTCGGCTGCTATTCTTGGCCACCAGAAGCGTTGTTAGAGTAGGAAGAGAGTTCGGTGGGCTCCGGGGTGGCAGGCAAATTTTGATGAGTGAGCCCACTGGAGCACTGGGGTTCTGGCCGGTGGAGGAATGTATAGTCACCTTGGGGGCACCCGACGAGGTCCAGTTCCCTCTGATGGGTATCCTGAACTAGCCGTTCGACCTCCCATTGAACTGCTCCAAGTATACAAGAGGCGGGCAGGATGGTCTCTGTGGTGGTGTCTTCCCCTGAGGAGAACTGCCTGGAGAGAGTCTGGTTTTGTATTGTTTTTTGAAGTTGAAACTTCCTAGGTAGAGCGACCATCTTGTCTGACAGAAGTTCAACCTCTTGGCCGTATGGAGGTAAGACACATTTTTATAGTCAGTCCAGACCACGAAGGGGTGGGCTGCCCCTTCCAGCCAGTTCTGCCACTCTTGGAACACCAAGACCACTGCCAGCAGCTCACGATTGCCAACATCATAGTTCTGTTCCGCCGGGGACAAGCGACGGGAGAAGAAGGCGCATGGGTGTAGCTTCTGGTCTGTAGGAGACCGTTGGGAGAAGACTGCCCCCACCCCTGAGTCTGAGGTGTCGGCTTCCACCACAAACTGCAGCAAGGGGTCCAGGCGGATCAGTATGGGTGCATTGACAAATTTTGCCTTCAGTCTGTCAAACACCACCTGGGCACTTGGGGAGCACTGGAAAGGTGTTTTGGGTGATGTCAGCTGTGTGAGGGGGTGGGGCTGCTAGGCAGCTGTAGTATCACACAAACCGGCGATAGAAGTTTGCGAACCCCAGGAACCTCTGCAGCTGTTTCCGCGTCCGCAGAGTCGGCCACTCCGCCACTGCCTTTACCTTCGCCAGATCGGGTCTTATCTGGCCCTTCTCCATGATGAACCCCAGGAAAGAGGCTGAGTGGACATGAAACTCGCATTTCTCTGCTTTGATGAATAATCTGTTCTCTAGGAGTCTCTTTAACACCATTCTCATGGAGATGCTCGTCATGGTCTTTAGAGAAAATCAGGATGTCATCCAGGTACACGAATATGAAGCGGTTTAGCATGTCCCTAAGCACATCGTTAACTAGGGCTTGGAAAACCGCCGGGCGTTGGTTAGACCGAATGGCATGACCAACTATTTGAAGTGCCCCAGGGGCGTGTTGAAAGCTGTCTTCCACTCATCCCCCTCTCGAATCGGGACTAAGTGGTCGGCATTTCTCAGGTCCAGCTTAGAAAAGACAGTCGCATCATGGAGAGGGGTGAAGGCCGAATCTATTAGAGGTAGAGGGTACTTGTTCTTTTTGTCATGTGGTTCAGGCCCGTGTAATCAATGCAAGGTCTCAGGGTTTTGTCTTTCTTTTCTACGAAGAAGAACCCAGGGCCTACCAGGGATGATGAAGGCCGAATGAGACCTGCAGTAAGCAACTCGTTTACATATACCTCCATGGCGTCTTTCTCTGGCAGTGTTGTAGACAGTAGTCACTCCAGCTGCGTATGACGAGGGTGCGCTAGTCAATGTGGAGATTGTGGGTCTGCAGCCACGGCCACCCCAGCACCAGGGGAGAGAGAGAGGGTCAGAGAGAACAAACAGCTCCAAATACTCATGGTGGTTCTCGGACAGACTGAGCTTAACCGGCTTCGTCTTGTGTGTGACACAAGCTATGAGTCAGCCATCAATGGCCACTACCTCATTGGGGATTTGAGTTCATATACGGGTAGGTCATGGAGCTTGACCATCTCCAGATCAATGAAGTTAGCGTCAGCACCAGAGTCAATGAATACGGTGACAGCATAGGTGTGTTGTGCGGAGTGCAGCATACCCTGAACTTGCAGGTGCTTCTCGGGTGTCTTGGAGGGTTCTCTAGTCACTGCTCCACTCCTCGCTGTCGGACCCTGTCATGTGGGGCACTGGGCGTGGTAACTTGGCGCTGTCGGACCCTTTTCCGTGCAGTAGATGCATAGACCTCTCCTCTGACGTCAGCCTGGTTTGGCTCAGCTGCATGGGTTCATGAGATTTGTCCTCTCTCAATGGTGAGGAGGTCGAGGTGAGGCCTTGTGGAGCCTCCCAGAGGCGCTCGAAGACGGGTTGACAAGACTGATCTGCTCCTCCTGGGATCTATCCCTCTCTCTCAGCCAGTTGTCCAGCCTGGTAGTCAAGGCGATTAAATCCGCTAGAGTAGCTGTCTCATCTCGTGCCGCGAGCTCGTATTTCAGCCTTTCATTCAGACCCCGCAGGAAAGTCCCCTGGAGTGCGGGGTCGTTCCAGCAGCATTCTACAGCGAGAATCCGGAATCTGATTGCATACTCCACCACCGACTGCGAGTCTTGCTGGATTTGCAGGAGCTGAGAGCTCGCCTACTCCCCTTTCGCCGGATGATCGAAGACCGTTTTCATTTTCCTCATGAACTGGTCAAAATGGGAGCATAATTCCAGGGTATGGGTGGTGACCGCGAGCACCCAGAACGAGGCTTGCTCTGTGAGTAGGCTCATAACAAAGGCGGTCTATGTGAGCGGCTGCTGGCTGAAGACGAGTGAACACTGATGGAGGAACTGTGCAGAGGAGCCGATCGTGCCCGGATACCAGGCTGGCATGGGGATGAGCGGTTCTCAGCACATGGAGAGTATAGCAGTCGCTGGCGTTGCTGCCGAAGCGGAGAGTGAAGCGTGAGCGGGTGGGGTCGTGGCGGCAAGTTCGGTGGCAATGGCGTTCATCCTTCCGCCAAGCTGCACCATGGTGGTGGTTATCCACTGAAGGTTGTCCACAATTTGGTGCAGGGAGGAGTTGTGTTGTCTCAACAGGTCTCCCTGGTCGAGTAATGCCTGCTGGAGCCGGGCAGTCTCCGCTGGGTCCATGCTTCAGGTCAGAAGATTCTGTTACGTCTGGAGCATATGCGTCGGACCCAAAGATGCAGGAAACCATGTACGAAGATTCAACGATTTTATTTTTTCACTGGGAAAATCTAAATCACTGGAAATACTTATTCCTGGGAAACTGATCGAGCGTGAAGCAGGGTACCAGGAGTCAGAGAGATCGCAGAGAAATGGAATCACAAGGAAGGACAATCTTCTGATGCCGGAGGGAAGCGTGCCACTCTTATTTATAGCTCGCTGATTGCTGAATGGAAACAGGTGCGCTCTCTGGACCTCACCTGCAGGTAACAGCCATGCCCCTCGACAGCGCCTGCAATGAATGGAGGGGAGAGTTAATGTCGCCAGTCAGCACAGACCATAACAATTGTGAGGCACTTCACCGAATGTTGGCGCCTGTCGCACGGACTAATTTCGAGGAAATGGACAAAAAGTAAAAGTGGTCATTTTTTATCGAAATTCGGATTTTTGCATAAACCATTAAAACAAGTATTCAACTATCACTTGCTGAAGTGAAATCAACTAAAACTCACTAAAAATATCTTTTATTTCCATTTTTCTGATGAGTGCCCTCATAAAACTAGAAAAAAAAAAACAGTAGCACACTTACTGGTTTTCTTTGCAATTATTCACTGAGTTCGGTGCAAGACACACTATAATCCAAACGCCAAAAGAACGGTCGTGAAGTTGTCTCTCCATTTTGGATACTGTTTAATATTAAAATGCTGTGTTAGTGAATAAAATAAAGAAATAAAGACGATATGCACGTAAACAATGCTGGCTAGTTACTAAGGAAAGATCTGAAACGAGCACCCTGATTGGTGAACTCGGTCACATGCTGACATTGCACATGCTCAGTGCCCGTCACATGTTAACTTCCTGTTTACTTCCTGACTGTAGTATACTGCATGTGGAACTTATATCCGACTTTCTTTTCAATAACAGTAACTAACTTTATTTATAAGATTGTGAATACACATAATTTCTGGAAAAGGAGAGTGAAATGTCATTTGTGATGTCTAGCAGCATTAGTATAGATGTTAAATTCCACACTGGAATTTGGCTTTGAAGAGGATTATTTTGTTTTTTGTTTTGATTATTATGTGTGTGTGTGTGTGTGTGTGTGTGTGTGTGTGTGTGTGTGTGTGTGTGTGTGTGTGTGTATGTGTGTGTGTGTGTGTGAGTGAGTGAGTGAGATACCTCAGGTCTGCTGGAATATTAAGAAAGACATGATTCCATTGCAATTCAGTCAAAGAAAATCCCATATGCTCAGTATTATGTACTTTAGAAACTTAATATGAGTATTGTATGAGTACAGTGATACCTCAGCTCACGAACATAATTGGTTCCCAGAAAGTGTGTGTAAGGCGAAAAGTTCGTCTTCCGAACATTTATTTCCCATAAGAAACCATTAAAATGAGAATAATCCGTTCCCAGGTCCCCATAAAACATAATTTTCTACTAAATAAGCCTTAAAACTACACAAAAATATACCTTATTTTATGTATAATAAATGTGCTATTGTATTGTAATTAAAGAAATAAACTGTACTGTATAATAAAGTGGTTTTATTTACCTTTGTGATGGTAGTTGATGGCTTGATGGAATGGAGTGGGAGGAGGAGGGAGGGAGGGACTTACTGTTTGGAAGGAGAGTTTGGAAACGCCTACTGTTTGGAAACACCCTTAGCCACACACACACCCTTAATAGCTTCCTTGTTCTTAAGGATGGGAGCAATGGTAGACTTGGCGTACTGGTACTGGGACGCTGAGTCACACAAACGCACACCTCGTTCGTGTTTTTCAATGATCTCCGCCTGTGGTGGGGTCTTTTTCGGTCCCATAATAGCAAAAGTACACTCAATATGGTCCAAAATGTCTAGCAAACACAAACCACTTCCGCATTCAAAGAAAGGGGGTGACGAACTGTGACGCCGTGAGTGTGCGTCAGCTTCTCGTGGCCGCCACCGTGGCGCTGTTCGACCACGTGGTTTGATTCGTCCGCCGAAAACTAGTTCGTCAGCAGAGACTATATACTCGCAAATTTAATGTTCTTGAGGCGAAAAGTTCGTGAGCTTAAGCGTTCGTCAGCGGAGGTTTTACTGTATTGGCATTTTTCTCTGCATTCAAAATTCGATTATGGAATTTTTTGATCATTTGATTTGTGTGTAATCTTGTCTCAACTGGAGATGCTGGATCGTGGGTTGTTTAGTTTTGTACGAAAATTGGTCAAGACCTGAAAAATACTGAAATGTTTCATTCCTTTTACATATAAACAAACTGATGATGATGATGATGATGATGATGATGATGATGATGATGATGATGCCAGCTGTGTTGATGAAGATTTTGATTCTGATGTTGATGAAGAAGAGGCATCTGTTAATAAAAGTGTGATGACTGGTGTTTGTGAAGATGTGATTTTATCTGCTAAGCAGGATATAGATGAAGATGATGATGCTGAGTGCGGAGTTGATGAAGCTTACTTGTATAAAGAGATCAGAGAGTTTTGTTATATGGTTATCTTATATATATATATATATATATATATATATATATATATATATATATATATATATATATATATATATATATATATATATATATATATATATATATATGTATGTGTATATATATATGTATGTATATACATATATATAGTTTTCTTAATTTCCGTGTGATTGTTTGAACCTGACAGTGTTTTTTTTCAGTCAGTATCATTTGAAGGCATTCGAACCTTTATATAATGGTAAAAAAGATACATACTGATCTTATCGGAATAAACAGAAATGAAAAAAAAACAAAAGTCGTTTTTTGTTAATTTTTGGGGGTTACCACGGTGACTGATGGGTTTAAAAAGGGCGTGTCAGATTAAAATGAGGATGATTTCTCTTATCATCTCTTCCTAAAACTCTTCCTAGACATGTTTTCTAAAAGTTTATATGGCTGAAGTGCATAAAAATGTTTGGTTGCTAAGGACTAATGATGTTGGAAGAAGTGCAATCTTTGTGCTCATTTTTCTCTAAAATGTCTTTTGAAATTTTTAGTTGGATGCTGACACAACAAATGGCATAACTCGCTCAGTTTTCAAGAGATCGACAAACTTTTTACTGAATTTTGCAGCTTTGGGCCTCGTCTATCTGACTGTGCAAAAAGCTCAATTTTCATTTTTGGACCCAAGAGCCTACTTTCGGTGTAGTGGCTCACAATTTACCTTCTGTTTTTTAAAACTTGAGATTTGCAAACTTAGACTTTTCTACCAATCACTATTGTGCTTCGAAATTATCACATATCCAATAAATAATGTTTCTGGTCACATGATCTTGTCACTGTTATTGTAAACAGATACAGAACCTAAACAAGATGCAGCCAGGCAATAGGAGACAATAAGCCCGTGAGCTGGCGTAGTTTAAGCAGGAAACCTTCATACTGATCCAGAATGAACTGATAATAGATGATTAAAGACACACAGAACTCTCACGAGTTAACTGGGAACTTTAAATTGTGAAACAGTAATATGAATAAAAAAGTCTGTCTCTGGGATTAATTAGTCTGCGTTTGAGCTAAGAAACCTTTCGTAATATAAATTTCATAAATTACTGGATGAGGTGTTATATGTGAGAGCACTGCTTACTTTCTCTCTGAAACTTTATTTATTGCTAAATCACAACCCTGTAGTGCAACGCTAGCAACCATCAGGACCAGCATTCTCATTTTATACTACTCTAACTGACCTCATTATATCTCAACTATTCTGGAGTCCCAGGAGAGACCCTCCCC
Organism: Plotosus lineatus; assembly: GCA_024760905.1. Taxonomy (NCBI): domain Eukaryota; kingdom Metazoa; phylum Chordata; class Actinopteri; order Siluriformes; family Plotosidae; genus Plotosus; species Plotosus lineatus. The sequence continues at coordinate 2,187,436 of CM045738.1, read as the reverse complement.
ATCTGCTGGAGTAAATGTGTAAGTCGTTCTTTGAAACAGACCGAAGCTCTTGAGCTTTTATTTCACGGTGAGGTCTAGACTTTGTGCTATTGGTGCACTTTCGCTTTTAAAAGTGACAATCAAACAGTGACTCCTGAGGTGGGACGCACGTGGGCTGCAGTTGTGTGATGTCCTGTTTGGAAGGCTGCTGCCCTCTGAGCATTACATGTGTCTTTCTTGGTGTAGGCAATCCCATTATTCAGTTCAGTGGACCAGACACAGCTTGAAGAATGTGTAGACCAACACCGAACACATTTGGCAGCATTGGCTCAACTGGCTTGGATGATTTCCTTTGAGACTTACACTCTGCTCCGCCAAATCCATGTGTGCTTCTCTCTCTCTCTCTCTCTCTCTCTGCTCTCTGTGTGAGAGAGAGTGTGTGTGTCCGTGTGTGTAAAAATGCGCACTCTTCTTCAGTATACTGAACTATTGGTGTTCTGAATGCTGGAGAAATTGATGCTTTTACTACAGTGTATAATTTCAAATAATTTCCTGTCTTGTGCTTGATCTTTTCTTATGGTTGGCAGGAGATTGAAGCCTATCCTAGTCAAGTCTACGCATAGGTAGTGTACAGTCAGAACAGCTTGCCAGACCATCAGAGGGCCGGAATACACACAAGCATTCACATCTGGGAACAATCAAAAACACCCAGTTGCATTATATGTGTTATATATTAGGGTGGCCCTGAGATACAGAGAAAAAAAAAAACAAGATGCTAAAATCAGTTCTCTTACCAATCTAAAATTATTCCATATGAAGGGAAAAGGATACGTTTTGAGAATATTGAAAAACATTCAGAGGTGCTGCTAGATTGGTGTGGATCACCTGCTGGACTTACTTTTTTTGGTAATTTTGACATTTTTTTCATGTGTTTACTTCCAACTAATTCAGCTTGGGCAAGACCAGTACCTGAAAAGAGTTTGGACAAACCAAGAAGTTTTTCAATGCCAGCACCAGAAACCGGGATGAGGAGTCTGTCCACATGGATCCTCAGTGTCAGGTCCTTCGAGTCCATTAGCTTTCCATCTGGAATGACATCTTTGTCCCACTCAATGCAACTGCGTTCTGAAGTGACAACATTTCTTGTTGCTCTTCTTTGAATCCTCTCCCCCACCACCACCAACAGCACTGATCAATGTCAGCAGTTACGAACACCTCAGAGCTTGCTGACACTTCATCACGTGTAAGCTGAACCTTACAAAATACGTGTTTCATATTCTCCTGGGCACCTTTTTGGTGCTTTGCTTTCTGAATCTAAACATTTCCATTCAAGTTTCATTTTATTATCATCTTGTCAACTGGTCGAATTAACATCTGGATGTCCCTTTGTGACAAGAGAAATGCTCGCTCTTGTGGAACCCGGGTGATAACGCATCCGCATAAACAATATCAAATAGAACTTCAACGTTTGCTACATATTTGTCCTCCTTGTTTTAGGATGCCGCTGATTGTCTATTCTTTTGTTTATGAAATCCTTCTGATTCATTTTAAACAGTTTCACTTTCTTGACTGAGTGCTGAAGTGCTTTGAGACTTCAAAAACTGATTTGACTGCTGCTGAAGTAACACCTCGAACTGTCTTCTTCTGAGATTTGTGTAAATACTTGGAATACCTGAGTGCCTGCCGATATGATGGTAGTTTAACACCAAGAGTTTTCTTGTAAGACAGTTTTATGGTCAAATATACACAATACACCTTACAACAAATAATGTAGTTGGAGATCAGAATCTCATAATTACTAAATACAAAGGTGTTCATCATAGAACAGCTAGTACATAGTGCACAAGTTGCTTCTAAATGCATTCAGTTTGAACAAAACATTTATCAGTATGTAAGATGCTATAACAATCAAGAAATAGTACTAATGCACAATAGTGCAAACTTATGGACCCTGAGGGACACCTCGAAATAGTATAATAATTAAAACAAGCAAATTCAGAATATTACCTCCATCAATGGAGCAAAACGAGGGGGTGAGAGGTTAGAATGTGAAACTTTTAAGGGCCACCCTAATGTGTGTATGTGTGTGTGTGTGTGTGTGTGTGTGTGTGTGTGTGTGTGTGTGTGTGTGTGTGTATATACCGTCAGTATCCGAGTTAGGACGTATGTGAGTTACAACCACCTGTACTTACGATCACGTCTAGCAGATGCCTATTATGAGTTTGCTATACACGTCTGGCAGTGCGTAAGATAGTTGTGGCAGCGCAGCATCCCAGTGTCACAGCATTCTACCACTACACTCAGTGATTAGACACCCTCGCAGTAACATCTCTTCTACAGTACAATTTTACATTCATTTACTGTACACTATTACCATTTGCCATGGCCCCCAAGAGGAAGTCTGATTCATCAGCTGGCAATTCTACCAAGCAAGGAAGGCACTGTTGTTGGAGACGAAGATGAAAGTGAAAGTGAAATGTCGTGAAATGTCGTGTCTACTTTTGAAGGACAAGGACCGCATTAAGGGAGCAGTGAAAGCAGCTAGTCAACTATCATCACAAAACAGTGTGAAAGACCAATTGCAGAGATGGAAAAGTTGCTATACACGTGATTGGAAGATAATACGCAAAGAAATGTGAATGTGATGTTGCGAGCAGTGCAAAGTAATGCTACAAGTTTATTTCGCATGTTCAAAGAATGTGCAGGTGCAGAATATGCTTCATATGAATTCATAGTAGGTGCTGGGTGGTTTCGGTTTCGTTGTGTTAAACATCTGACTTACGACCAATCTGACTTACTACTGGTTGGTCGGAACTGACCTAGGTCATAACTCGGATAGTGACTGCATATATGTATATGTATATATATATATATATATATATATATATATATATATATATATATATATATATATATATATATATATATATATACAGACGCTCCCAGACTTACTTTTTTAATTGGTTCAGGACGGCCGAACGTAAGTTGACAGTGAACGTAAGTTGTTACAGTGATGTATGACGCTCCTACTGTAATATACATCCATAAGTACCATTACTGTATCTCATAAAATACCCCTAAGTCTGCATTCCGCTTGCTTACATGTGAGGTGGCGCTGCTCCGTGGCGACACACGTTTGAAAGTGCTCTGACAATTTCTCTCGTTTTGTGCCTTGTGATGTTTTTATGTTTATTTATTTATACCAAAGTGAACAATCATGAACAAAGAGGTGGTTTGCTGTATGTTTTTGACAATTTTCATCTTGAATGTGCTCGTTGAACATGGCTTGGCCATTCACTACAGCCAGGGTGAGAGAGGTGACAGACGCCATGATGTAAGACGTCTACTCCAGTATGACCGGGACAAGTTATTTTCTCTCAGGGACAGAGCTGACGCTAGCACGTTGTCTATGGATTTACCCTCGGAATGTGTGTTCAGTGATTCTCAGGATGGATCTGGTAATTCAGGGAGGAAACACAGAAAACGAGGTAAGAGAGGAGGGGTGCGACGGCGAGTACGCGCGCGGAAATCCAGACCCCCACTACCTACATTGATGTTGTCCAACGTACGATCGCTAAGAAATAAACTTTCTGAACTTGATGCTTGTACACGGTACCTGTATGAGTTTAGAGACAGTTGTTTGATATGCCTGACAGAAACATGGCTCAACAGTTCCGTTGATGACAGTACCCTTACGCTACCCGGGTTCGGCTCCCCTATACGCTTAGACAGGAGGGTGGAGGATACAGGCAAGACCATAGGAGGTGGGGTGTGTATCTATGTGAATGAACAATGGTGTAAGAACTATACAGTGAGAGACAGGATATGTACATCCGACATAGAGTTGCTATCGATATCCCTGAGACCATCATATCTGCCTAGAGAGTTCGGGCAATTATTTGTTGTTCTTGTGTACATTCCCCCCAGTGCCAACAACAACCAAGCTGCATCTGTAATACACGATCAAGTTCAGAAACTAGACTCAATCTCCCCAGAAGCCCCCAAGTTCGTGCTAGGCGATTTTAACGGTGCTACGCTCAAGTCTGTCTTACCTAATTATGAGCAGTATGTGAAGTGTGCAACACGAAAACAGAGAACAATCGACCTATGTTACGGTAACATCAAACACGCCTATAAAGCCATCGCCAAGCCGCCCATCGGCGCCTCTGACCACAACTCTATCTTCATGCTGCCTTCCTACAAGCAGAAACTGAAGACGCAGAAGGTGCAGACAAAGTGTGTCAGATCCTGGGACCCTGAGTCAGTAGAGCGGCTGCAAGGTTGTTTCGACTGCACCGACTGGGACATGTTTTTTGATAACTGTGACGACCCTTCCACAGTAGCTGACACCATCACCAGCTATATCAAGTTTTGTGTGGACAGTGTTATCCCCCAGAGAGAGATTAAACTGTACCCTAATAACAAGCCCTGGGTAACGAAAGAACTCAAAGTGCTCTTAAACGAGAAGAAAAGGTTGTTCTGTGCTAAGGATACTGTTCAGCTGAAATCTATTCAGAGAGATATTAACATGCAAATAAAGAAGTGCAAGGAGGACTATGAAGACAAAGTCGAGTCCCAGTTCCGCTCGAACAACACCAGACAAGCGTAGCAGGGTGTCAAGAACATGATTGGCTGTCCTCGTAAGCAATCATCAATCAGCACAGGAGACGACAACAGTTACTCGGAGGACCTCAACAAGTTCTACGCCAGATTCGACACCTACGACTTCAGTGATGAACGCAGCATCATCCACGACAAGATCAACGCCCTGAACGACGACAACATCACCATTACACCGGAGGCCGTCAAACACCAGTTCTCCAGACTCAATATAAGGAAAGCTTCAGGACCCGATTCTCTTGATGGAATAATTCTCAAACAGTGCTGTGAACAGTTGTGTAATGTGTTTTCGAAATTATACCAACTCTCCATCGACAGCCAAGTGATACCCTCAGTTTGGAAAACATCAAAGATTGTCCCAGTCCCAAAGAAGGCTAACTCCACTCAGATGAACGATTTTAGACCTGTGGCCCTTTCATCCATTGCAATGAAGTGTTTCGAACGTATTGTGCTAAATTTCTTATTGTGTGATGTTCAACACTTGATGGATCCATATCAGTTTGCATACAGGGCAAGGAGAGGTGTTGAGGATGCCAAACTTGTTATTTTAAACAGTATATACAAGCACTTAGATCTTACCCAGATCTTATGTTAGAATTCTCTTTGTTGATTTTTCATCTGCTTTTAATACCATTCAGCCTCACATTTTATTGTCTAAGCTTTTAAACATGGGTGTAAACAGCAAGGTTTTATTGTGGATTGAGAGTTTTTTAACCGAAAGATCCCAATTTGTTATTGTTAATTCATCTTGTTCATCTTTGTTGTTCACCAACACTGGAGCCCCCCAAGGTTGTGTTATATCACCGGTCTTATTCACATTGTATACCAATGATTGTGTAAGCCAAGCGTTAAATTGTCTGACGGTTAAGTTTGCTGACGATGCCGCTTTGGTTGGACTTATACAAGACAATGAACTGTGCTATAGATCCGAAATTGACAGATTTGTGACCTGGTGCGAGGACAATTATTTAAAGTTAAACGTTTCAAAGACAAAGGAAATGGTGATTAATTTTCGCAGCAAACAAGTCGTATCTGGACCTGTGATTATCAAGGACGAGTGTGTGGATATTGTTGAGGAATACAAGTACCTCGGGACAATTATCGATAACAAATTGAACTGGAACTCTAACACCGATGCAGTTTTCAAAAAATGTCAACAGAGACTACACTTCCTTCGAAAATTACGGTCCTTTAATGTTAGTGCCAGTGTTATGTCGTTATTTTACCATTGTTTTGTTGAAAGTGTTCTAACCTTTTCTTTTCAATGTTGGTACGGTGCTTTATCTTTAAATAACAAATCACGTTTAGATAAACTTGTTTTAATTGCTGCCAAAGTAGCGGGAGTCACTTTTTACGATTTGTCTTATCTCTATGAAAAACGTGTTTTAAAGTTAGCTTTGAAGATTTTATCTGATCCTGACCATGTCTTATACAAAGAGTATGTTTTGCTGCCTTCTGGACGAAGATATTTGTTGCCACGTTTTAAAACCAATAGAGCTTTTAAAACCTTTGTTCCATTCAGCATCCGTCTTTTAAATGATTGTTGAGCTTGTTCATGTTGTCTACCATGTGTCATGTATCATGTGTATGTCTTGTTTTTAAATGTGTAATGTTACCACTTTCAAATGTACAAAGAATTCCCGTACGGGTAATAAAGTTTTGTCATCATTGTCATTGTCATTGTCATTGTCATAAGTCAATTATTACACATAACATTGTAAAATAATATAAAATATATCAAATAATATCAACACTAATTTCAAATAAGTCACTTATTTATACCGAGTTACTTTACATGAAGCTTGAAACAGCCACTCAACGCTTACAATATGTGAGGCGCTCAATACCGAAAGTAGTGTACTTGCAAAAGTGGTGTACTTGCTGTGGGTTATATGGACTTCTGTTCTTTCAAATGCGCAAGGGTGCCGTTGAACTTGTTTAGAACACAGCCAGCAATGATGTGAATCATCGGGTTTTCATTCATTTTACAACCCTCTTTGCTGAACTGAGTATGCATGGTAGATTGTGCCAATCTGAGCGGACAGTTAATTCATCTCTGTGACTTACTTGGACCCATGCTAGTAGGCTTACACTTCTGACCAACCATATTTGCTTAGGGTTACAAAAGTCTGCAAAACAGTGTAAACACAAAAATCACAGAGACGACGTCTTAACACATGGGTAACACGCTACATCTATCTATATCTATATCTATATCTCTGTCTATATATCTATATCTAAATAAATAAATATATATATATCTAAATAAATAATATCCACAAAGCATGGTGCTGTCACCACCATGTTTCACTGTAGGGATGGTATTCTTGGGTTAATGGGATGTGTTGGGCTTGTGTGAGGCATAGCATTTTCCTTGGCAGGTGGAAAGCTAAATTGTAGTCTCATCCAACCAGAGGACTTTCCTCCATATATTTCAGGAGTTGCCCACATGTGTTTTGGCAAACTTAAAATGTGCCTTCTTATATTTAACACCGAGTAATGTTTTTTTTTTTTTTTTTTTCTTTTTTTTCCCCATGGCCATGCTTCTATAAAGTTCAGCACTGAGGAGTGTATGGCTTATTGTGGTCAAATGCACAGATACACACGTCTGCTGTGGAACTCTGCAGCTCCTTCAGCATTACCTTTGATCTCTGTGCTGCTTTTTTTAATACCATCCTTGCTCGGTCTATGAGTTTTGGTGGGCAGTCCTCTCTTGAGAGGTTTGCTGTGGTACCATGTTCTTTCCATTTGAAGATGGCGGATTTGATGGTGCTATAGGGATAATCAAAGTTTTTTTGTTATTATTATTATTATTACTATTATTATTATTATTATTATTATTATTATTATTATTATTATTATTATTATTATTATTATCATGATCATCATCATCATCATTCAACCCGGGTTGTACTTCTCAGATATTATATTATTTATATATATATACATTATATATATATAATGATGACCCCCCCCAGTGCAGCTAACTGGGTTATCAAAGGCGGGCCGTGTCTCTCACTGTCTATGGTGAGAGGTTCATGTAAAAGAACCATTGCTGATTCTCGTAAAGAGTAGCCGCATAGCCGTCAGCGTGTTTCTGCCCCTTGCTAAAGGGTTGTGTCAGGAAGGGCATCTGACCTAAAAACCTATGTCAAATCAAGCATGCGAATCAGATGATTCACTGTGGTGACCCCTGATAAAGGGAAAATGCTGAAAGAAAAGAAGATATATAAAAGATGAACAACTGGGTGATCGGTTTATGTTTACAGCCTACAGTACCATTTCAAATAAATGCGGGGTTTTTTGTATTTGTGCCAAAGAACAAAAACAAGTCCTCGCATAATGACTGCCTTGACAGTAAGCTATGAGCCTGAACATGAGGGATGACGTAGTGTTAGATGTTGCTCAGTCTTCTTGCTTGGCTCTATGCTGGAGCCATTAATTCAAATTATTACTCGATATTTGTTCTGTCTGAGACTTATGTGATTGAGGAAAATGACATGAGAAGGAAACCTAACAAAGAACCAACGTTGAAAGAGAGGCTCGTCCTTGTGAGAGTGACGTATTAAAGCCAGGAGAAGGATCATGTTTGTTAATATGAATATCTGGTGGCTAGAAATATAATATTAATATATTAAAATATTGTTCAATCATTTTAAAACCTGCCCTGCCCTCATCAGAGAGGTCAATTCTTTGTGCTTTCTACTTTTCCTTTCTACTCAGAGGTGAAGTGATTTCAAGTATTTTAATTATTTATGATCAGATATGATCAGGTTCTGGTTTTAATCAGAGTTCAGATAGAATAAACGGATAAATGGAGCACTAAAGAGATAGAGAGAGAGTAGCACTGTTCTCATTGCACTGTACGATCCCACCATGTAGACATGACCCATATCTTTCTCAAATTATCATCAACACAAAGGGTCGAACCCAACGAGATAAAGGTGCCCTGTTTATATAGAGCTGCTCAAGTTCTAAGTGATGCTGTGATGGTTAATGAAAGGACCTTCAGGGAGACATTCTTAAATATGATCTTTTCTTTATGACTCACACTCACTTTCTTTGCCCTTGAAGCTTGGGTATTATTACAGAAGAAAGACCGTGACAGAAGCTCAGGAATAATTATTTTGGGTGACGTTGAGCTGAGTGGAAAACACGACTTCTGTAGATATAGCGCAATAAAGAAATGCACTGAAATACACTCGAATATGGCACATCAGCACTGTACTCATGAACATCATCATCATCATCATATATATATATATATATATATATATATATATATATATATATATATATATATATATATATATATATATATATATATATATATATATATATATATATGGGATTTTTGTTTCTCACTGAATAAATTCACTTGAATTCAACGTTTTTCTCTTTTTCATTGTGATCTGATATTATTATTTATCAACATTTATATAGTTAAAAAAGATATTATGTGAAGCTAAAGAACACATCTTAACCAGGGGTGCTAATAATTATGGAGGCAGTGTATGACAAGTCCCTCTCACTATTCTACATAACCTTTAAACTCTTGGCAGGTTGCCCCTTAAACCAGTTCTTTGCAAGGCAAACACACACCTATTCATGCTTTCTCTCTCTCTCTCTCTCTCTCTCTCTCTCTCTCTCTCTCTCTCTCTCTCTCACACACACACAGAGAGACACACACACACACACACAGAGAGACACACACACACACACACACACACACACACACTGACAACCTGGGGAAATCTAAGAACACCAGCTCGGCTAATGTGCATGCCTTTGGACTGTAGGAGGAAACCACTTTACAAAGAGGAAACCCATGCAAGCACCGGAAGAACATGCAGCAGAACACCATACAAAGAAACCCTTGCCAAGCTCAGAACCTGATCCCAGGACCTTCTTGATGCTGCCCTTTTTTACAGGATGATAGTCTGAGCTTCAGAGATGAGTTCCTTGGTTCCATCACCAAGATTATGCATAAATGCACATGACAACTTCAATGCAATTGAATCAAATGCAACATTCTCATTAAAACTAAGCCTTAAAAACCACTGAAAGTAATCAGAAGGGTTTTTTTTGGGACAATACATGTGTTGTGAAATCCTTCATGAATTATGTGAAGATAAACAGAAAGCAATCACTCCAGGATAAACAGTCATTTTCTGAATTTACAACCAAAACACTACAAATGGCAAATTTATTCTAAATACCCCCCCCCCCCCTTTATTTTTCACACTGAGGGCACAGAAATTCAATCTGGTGCAACAATAAAGTCATGACATCTCCATAAAATCACATCTCACACTGACTCGGTTACACTCGTTTCATTTCACACTATTAGTGATTAACTACATAATAATAGTAAAAACAAAACAGAACTACAACTGAAAATTCAGTTCTGTACAAGCTGTGTGTGCAAAGATGACTTAAAATATGTTTTTATAAGTGTGTGTGTGTGTGTGTGTGTGTGTGTGTGTGTGTGTGTGTGTGTGTGTGTGTGTGTATGTGTGTGTGTGTGTGTGTGTGTGTGTGTGTGTCCAACCTGTGCAGGAGAAGTCATCCACTCTGGAGAATCCTGGAAGGCAGTCACATCGATGTCCTCCAGGTAAATTAACACACACTGTGTTTGCCTGACAGTAATGCATCTGTGTAGAACACTCATCTACATCTAAACACACACACACACACACACACACACACACACACACACACACACAGAGAGAGAGAGAGAGAGAGAGAGAGAGAGAGAGAGAGAGAGAGAGAGAGAGAGCGTGTAAAGGGAAAATGTCAAGCATTTATTAATTCATTTTCTGAACCGTTTAATTCTAATTAGGGCCACAGGGATGATGGTGCCCATCACAAGCGACTCTGGGTGAGGGACGAGTACACCCTGGACAGCTTACCAGGCCATCGCACGTCAGAAACGTACTGCCGGCTTCCAACCTACCCTTGATGAAAGTCAAAAGGTAAAACACATGAGCATAATTTTGACGTTAACTGTTCATGAAATGTCATCATCTTTAGTTCTGAATATATTTCGATAGCAAAGCCTCCCAAAATGAAATTATTATCAGATTGGTAAATGTAGTTTATTAGACTATTCACTGTAAAGGTTATAACTTTTAAACACTAGCAGTCAAACATTAAACAGACACACTTTTGTTGATAAGTTTTGAAATAATGTTTTTATGAAATGAAATAGTGCTTCATTTACTGATTTATGTAAATATGGAGAGCTGGAAGGATTCATGAGCCAAAAGTGACACGGCCGGGACTGCTGCCTGTGTCAGCTCCATCGCTTCTGCCTTTTTCTTTATTGTTATTGCAAAAAAGAGGCACTACATTTTACGTTTTATGTTTTTATTTCCATATACTGCACCATAGCGATGCACTGAAAAAGATTTTGGTAAAATTCAGTTGATTTGTTACAAGGGTGGGGTGGGGGGTTGTTTAAAAAAGCAGTTTAATGATTGTGTATCCAGTGCTGCTAAGAATAGTCAAAAGTGAAATGTTTTATTTCTTGGTTATGACCTAGAATGGTTCCAACCCTCCCGCTGTAATTCAGATTGGTCGTAAGTTGGATATTTAACACAATGAAACCAAAACCACCGAACACTCACTATGAATTTATGTGAAGCATATTCTTCACCTGCACGTTCTTTGAACATGCGAAATAAACTTGTAGGCTCACTTTGCACTGCTCGCAACATCGCTTTCACATTTCTTTGCCTATTATCTTCCAATCACTTGAATAGCAACTTTTCCATCTCTGCAATCGCTCCTTCACACTGTTTTGTGATGATAGCTGACTTCATCGGGGCTGCTGCTTACACTGCTTCCTTCATGCGGTCCTTGTCCTTCAAAATTGTCTCCAACGACAGTGCCTTCCTTGCTTTCTTGGTAGAATTTTCATCTGATGACTCGGACTTCCTCTTGGGGGCCATGGCAATGGCGGACAGGTAATTAATGTAATGCCCCCAATTTCACTGGAGCAATGGAATGAACAGTCTACGAAAGAGCTTCGGCATTTTTACACGGAAAATGGGTCAAAATCCGATGGAAAATTGTACATTCGGAACACATTCGGAATGTTCGTGGCATGTGCAGAACAGACAGGGAAAGACTACAGTACAGTTTAGGAATACATACGGCAAAGCACACGGATTACCTGCAGAACAAGTACGAATAGCCACGAATTGCAAAGGAAGATGTACGGATAATTCACAGAACGTTCAAGGAAAGCACGGAACACTTTAGGAATAACTACGCACTGAAGGAAGAGCTTCGGAATGATTGCGAAAACGCGCAGAATGAAAGCGGAATGTTTACGTTCAACACGGAATGACTGAGGAATACCTGATGTAACCACGTTTCAATCCAGAGAAAAAAAAGGATTTGCTCCTGATTCCACCTATAAATTTGCGGATTTGACAAAGGAATCTCATTCTGCCAATATGTTCCTATTATTTGCACCTTCAATAAATCCTTCCTATCTACAAAAAATGCACACAAAACCACAGTGATTATAATGTCAAAACTTTTTTACATGAACAGAAAACAGAAAAAAAACAAAAAAAACCAAAGTGAATGAATTGAAATAATTGAAATCAAAACACAAAAGTCTCACGGTTCACTGGTGGAGTTTGAGTCCTCTAAGTCATCACAGCGCCGCCTAAGCTCACTGGAAATGTTGTACAGGCTGGGCTTACTTCCACTGTTTCTCTAGCCGCAGGGGTGGTTACAGGCTTTGATGTGCATGTAACCGGAGGTCAACTGACTGGTCTGCTGGGTTGTGGTTGCTGCTCTCCTGCAGACAACGTCAGTTGTTGTTGGACACGGTGGTGCTGCCCACCTCGTGTCTTGAGGTCCCCAAACAGCTGTGCGGTCCACTGTGTCGGTGGGGGCGGCCAGTAATGCTGCTGATGCCACTGGTGGTGCAGAGGTGGTGGTCGATGCTGCTGAGAAAGCTACTGGTGGTGTTGCTTTGAATACTGCTGAGGCTGGAGCTGCTGTGAGTGCTGCTGCGTAGGAGGTGGTTGCTTCTGCGGCTGCATCTCCAAGGACTCAGCTCTGTCCAAGCAGTCATTCAGCAGTTCTTGAATCTTCAACTTGGCATGCCTGTACACAGGTTTTGGGAGATTCTGCAACACAGCTGCCACCCAACTGGTGAAACTCACCCTCTCTGACTCATCAGCTAGCCATAGTTCCCTTCTCTCTCTCACCAGCTGTTCGGCTGCTGCGTGAATCCAGTCGGCTCTGTCATCAAGGCTTGATGTTGCAGATCCAGACCTTGCCAAGATGGAACTGGATGCTGTGGTGACCAGCGTTGAGTCAAGGGGGGTGATGGGTGTTGCCTCTTCTGCCAGCTGAAGGTCAACAGCTACAATGTCCTGTGCCCCCTCTGATGTTGATGGTAGTGGATGTTCTCCAGTGGTGGTGGTCGTGGAACTGCCGGAGCCAGCTGCAACAGCAATCTTTGCCTTCAGAGAGACAACGTTCTCCTGCTGTACTTCGACAACGTGTGGACATAGGAAGCTAAAGCTGTCGTATATCCACTGGTCCTTCTGAGACATGTTCAAATCAGCTTGCCTCGACTTCCAACGTCTCAGTTTTCCCAGCCTCGTCCACATGCTATACCATTGTTTCAGCTCCTCGTAGCTCTTCCCAATGCGTAAAGCCTGATCAGCCCAGAGCTTGGCCTTGTGTTGTTTGTCCGTCCAGGATCGGAGTTTTTTGTTGTAAAGGTACTCGTTTGCCTGGATGAACTCTACCATGACCTGCTCCTCTGCTCCTGCGTCGTTCAGCTTGATATACACTTGTGCCTTCTTGCCTGGGCCAGCGGGATATCGGAAGCGACATCCGACTCAGCGTCGACCTCGGCTTCCTGAGAAGGCTTTTTCACTGGGTTTTCTGGCATTGGAGACCATGGCCTCTTGGTGGGTGTCTTCCTTTTGACTTTTGGAATTGTAGCATCTCTCGAAATGAATGGTTCTTTGTCTTGCGAGTCTGTAGTCAAAGTGAGTTCCTTCAGTGTTCTGTAAGTCTTCCGTGCTATCCGTAACTATTCTGTAAACGTTCCGTATGTATTCCGAGACCATTCCGCTTTGTTCCGTGTAATGTCTACGGTTGTTTTGCAGTATTTCTTTATTGTTCCGTATGTATTCCGTGCCTTCCGTGCGTATTCCATGGGGATCCGTAGATGAACGGGACTGTTCCATAGCTGCTTTTGACCATATGGAGGGGGGGGTGGGGACTTGCGGAGAAGTCATGGAACACTTACGGAAACGGTTTGCGGAAATGAAGTGGAGGAACATATACGAAATCATACGGAATGACACGGAAGATGAGGGAATAAGTGCAGAATGTTTGCGGATGACAACATTTTTGCTTCCGTAAGTCTGCCGCGCTCCAGTGAAATGGGATTATTAAATTGTACTGTAAAAGAGATGTTACTGCGACGGTATCTAGTCACTGAGTGTAATGGTAGAATGCTGTGAGTGTGAGATTCTGGGATGCTGTGCTGTCACAGCTATCTTACGCACTGCGCTGCCAGACATATACAGTAAACTCATAATAAGCATCTGCTAGACGTGGTCGTAAGTACGGGTGATCGTTACTCGTATATGTTCTAATTCGAATAGTGACTGTATATATGCATGTGACAGGACACGTACAATACAGTGCAGAAGTTTGGAGTCACAAAAAAATAAGCTTTTCCAAAAACCCCACAAACTTACATCCATCAAATGAGTTAAAAGAAATAAAATGAAATATAATTAGGACATTGAAAATGTTATAAATAATAGGTTTTATTTGAAATAATCATTGTGTCCTTTAAGCTTTGCCTTTGATGCCAAATATACACAACATGAATGAGAAAGCTAACGGACAGGCTAGGCTCTGCCATCATTATTGCTTACTGTGCGTGCTACACATCTTTTTGGAAGTACGACTTTGTTCTTAGGCTTTGAATAAAAAGGATGGTGCATTGTAGAAGAAAAAAAGAACACACCATTTCTCAAATCCTTCATTCGCAGCCTTGCAGATCTTTATCATTCTAGCTGTCAATTCGTTGCAATAAGATGAAGTATTTTCACCCCATTCTTCCTGAAGTACCTCCCACATTTTTAAATGGCTCAATGGGCACTTCTTCTGTAACATACGGTCATGCAGCCCCCACAACAACCCAATCAGGTTTAGAACCAGTGATGGCTCCGACCACTCCATGACTGACAGCCAGTAATGTTACTATGGAGAGCATCATTATTGAACAAAAGAAAAAAAAAATCAATTTAATTTTTTATTAATGTCAATAATTTTTATTTCAGTGTGTAACTAGTGGGACGGTGTAGAGCAAGTTATTACGGTAAATAAACCAATTCAGGTTGATGCAGGATTCCTCCACTGAACACTGCAGTCTTGGTCCCACTGTCAGGGTTTGCAAGAATCTTTATTTTTCTCTATATGGAAGGACGTCTCTCACTCAGTGTGTAACCTGTACCTGGAGTTTTCCTGTTAGAATTCACGTGATGTTATCAAGATAATTAGAAAGCGTTCCTATTTTGTTTCCTCTAATTGAATGTAACTCTGTATCACTTACTCTATAATCACAAGATATTGGGCGTGTTATGTTCCACATGCTTTTCCTTCCACATTCTCACTATGGCCTTCTTTTTGGTGACTCGTGTTAGTGAATCATATATAATTGAGCTCCTAAGAACCAGAGTGGTCCACCCCACACTTTTTGATGGACCGTTCTTAAAATAAAAGGTTTTAATAAAGTAATTCTGGTATAATTCTCCTTTTGAAGGAACATAATGATAGATTTATCACAACTGTGCGGTATGTTGTTAATGCAGTCGATTGTCCACGGTGTAATTGACTGTACTTAAGCTACTCTTTCCTGTGCTTTTAACAATGTCTTTCTGTGTAAATGGCATTACTATGTTTGCGGAGTCGGTACTAGTTGCATTACTGTCTGGAAATATTTTCTTTAGTGAGGAGGTCATTAATAAGAAAATAGGACATTGACTCAAGATGGATGTGATAGTGTCTGCTGGTTCAAGAACATGATATATTCTATATTTAAAAAAAAAAAAAAGTGTCACATCCTCTTTGCCAGAGATGGCAACAGAAAAACAATTCTTGTGTATAATGGAGCCGATGAGAGAGCGTGGTCATGGAGAAACCTGCGACAGGGCAACAGACACAAAGATTGTTTTTCTGTTTAGATTGTTCCGTGGAAGCCTGAGCAGAACTTCACATAAGTTCTTTTTTTTTCCTGAGGGTTTTGCTATTTCCTGTTTATCAATAAATTATTTTGTGTTTGGCTCGTACATCTACATTGTCTTGACATGACGCCAGATTGACATGTTACTATCATGTCATCGTCAAAAATCACAGCTTAACCTACACAGGCAATCACATGAGAGGTGCGATAAAAAAGTGAATGATGCAAACTGACTGATTCCTGTGAGAGCAAATACTTCACTCTCAAATCCAGATGGACTGATGAAAACAAAGCAACAAAATAGGATAACCCTGCGCTTTGTTTGTTATCATTCTCATTGAGAAATTAGAATAGTTCAGCGAATGATAAAGATGTGGAACCCCACGGCAGGAACTCTGCAGTGTCCTCAAGATGTAATGACATAAAACATCCGAGTGGGCAGTGGTGGCCTGGTGGTAGGCTTCTTGATGAACAAGATCAGTTATTCAATGCCCACTGTCAATGGTAGACACTGCTGTCCCCCCAGTGCCGATAAGTGGGTTATCAAAGGCCGGCTGTGTCTTTCACTGTCTGTCGTGGGAGGTTCATGGAAAAGAACCATTTCTGACTTTCATCAAGAGGAGCTGCGTAGCCATCCGCGTATTTCTGGCCTGGTGACCTGTCCAGAGTGCACTCCGCCCTCGCTCAGAGTCGGCCTCGACGCAACCTTCAAAAGGATTAAGTGGTTGAGAAACTGAATGAATGAATGAATGAATGAAAATATCTGGGCTTGAAGCAAAAGAGAGCTCCTGGATCTGAACCAAATTTAAGTCCCTCTGGACAGAAAAAATTCTCCTTTGGGCAAATATTTTGTTCAAGTACCACCCTGAGAAATTCTTATTACGTGAATAATAAGCAGTAGAACACTGGCATCCCAGTGAGGATTCGCTCATAAAATGAGCTCAAGCAGCTACAAAGTCGACGCTAATTCAGACACAATCAATATTTCCTTCCTTTGGCGATATGCTTCAGTGACAGATGCTAATATTGTTTTCAGTCTCCGACTTACACATCAAGGGCATGCACCTTTAAACCCTTAACACCTTCTCATTCATCTGATGTAATCTTTAATCAGAAGACTGGATTGCTGCTGTAGTAGACCAGGGTTCTCTAGAGAGTCCCACATGCTGATTAGTCAAGTGAACATGTAAAACCAAGCAAGAAGGATGAGATCTATTTCAACCAACTCTGATATAGGAGTGAAGGGTTACATCCTGAATAGTGTGCAAGGCCATTGTAGGGGAAACACACAACTATTCACACATATGCACAGGTGAATTTAAACCCCAAACCAGTATGGGAAGTGTGTGGCAGTGGTAGAGTGAGCAGCAGCTTCACTTCCTCCACATTAGTTGTTGAAGTGCCGTTGAGCAAGGCACCTAACAACCCCCAACTGGTCTCCGAGCACCCCAGTGTGTGTGTGGCAGCCTAGTGTTCCGAGTGTGTGTGTGTGTGTGTGTGTGTGTGTGTGTGTGTGTGTGTGTGTGTGTGTGTACTCAGTGTTGATTTGTGTGTGTGTGTGTGTGTGTGTGTGTGTGTGTGTGTGTGTGTGTGTGTGTGTGTGTGTGTGTGTGTGTGTGTGTGTGTGTGTGTGTGTGTGTGTACTCAGTGTTGATTTGTGTGTGTGTATGTGTGTGTGTGTGTGTGTGTGTGTGTGTGTACTCAGTGTTGATTTGTGTGTGTGTGTGTGTGTGTGTGTGTGTGTGTGTGTGTGTGTGTGTGTGCTCAGTGTTGATTTGTGTGTGTGTGTGTGTGTGTGTGTGTGTGTGTGTGTGTGTGTACTCAGTGTTGATTTGTGTGTGTGTGTGTGTGTGTGTGTGTGTGTGTGTGTGTGTGTGTGTGTGTGTGTGTGTGTGTGTTTCTGTTTCTGTGAAAAAAGTAATTAAAAATAATAAAAAACAGTCCAATTAGTGTGTGCTTATTTTTGGATTGTAAAGAAACCAGGGTACCCAGAAGAAACCCACACAATCACAGAGAGCATGCAAACTCCACACAAAAAGTCCTTGAAGAGCTTGACACTTAAACAGTGACTATAAACTGTAAGAACTGTGCTGTGACTTTACAGTAGAGGCTGCAGCAATCCGACTGTCGATCGCAAGATACTTGAACTCCTCCACTTGGAGCAGGATATGGAGGTCCTGATTGTCATTCTGGCTGCTTCGCACTCAACTGCAAATTACTCCAATGAGAGTTGGCGGTCCAGGACTGTTGAAGCCAAAAGGACAACATTGTCCGCAAAAAGCAGAATCGAGATCCTTTGGTCTCCAAACCAAAACCCCTGAATGCTGCAGCTGTACCTTGAAATCCCATAAATAAAAGTTGACGGTGAATTCGACCTGCTGTTACCAATGAAGACCAAGTTCTGGCTCCAATGGCAGAGTGACCTGGTGGCCCATAGCATTGGGTCCAGTATACTGTACTCATGGAGCACACCCCAAAAGATCATTGGACACAGCCTTGTCTAAAGATTTCTCTAAATCCACAGAGCACATATGGACAGATTGAGTAAACCCCGATGCTGATATTGGGTCCTGTAGAGTGTATAGAGCTGATTAAGAGTGCTGCAGCCAGGATGAAAACTGCATTGTTCCTTCTTGATCCAAGTTTCAACTATCAATCAGATCCTCTTCTCCAGTACCTCTGCATAGACTTTTTTGGGTAGGCTGAGAAGTGCGATTCCAGGATAGTCGGAACACACCCACAGGTTCCCCTTTTAAAAAGTGGAAGTACCACCATGGTTTGCCACAATGGGACAACCAACAATGACCATGTGCTGTTGACTTTTATTATTATTATTATTATTATTATTATTATTATTATTATTATTATTATTTCAAATTAATATATAAACCCACTATACTGTATACATTTACGAAAGATGGGTATTATAAAAGTTGATCTACTCATAAAACAGGGGCCAGCCATGGCCTACTGTTCGACAGAGAAGTGGCTTTGGGATTGAAAGGTCGCTGGTTCAATTTCCGAGCTGAACCTTCAGTTCCTCCACATTCATGGCTGAAGTGCCCTTGAACAAGGAAGCTAACCCTCAACTGCTCTCTGGGAGCCCAAGTGTTGCAGTCCACTGACCCACATATGTTTGTGTGTGTGTGTGTGTGTGTGTGTGTGTGTGTGTGTGTGTGTGTGTGTGTGTGTGTGTGTGTGTGTGTGTGTGCTCAGTTTGGATTTCTTAAATGCAGAGGCAACAATTTCATTTGCAGCATTAATACTGTTCAGAAAAATAAATACATATTGTGAGGAAATGAAACATTGTTATATTTAAATGTATAAAAATAGTGTTAAACAATAAATATTAAATAATAAGGCTCTGTGCTAGAACAAACCTCCTAAACAGGGCTGTCATCGTTCTTCAGTTGCCGTTCACAAAGACGGTGTTCGGCTTCTTTCACAAATTACAGAAAAAAGGCAAAGATGCAAAATGTTCAATGCAAAAAATGCAACATGAGCCTGAACAGCAACTGCTTCGAAAGCTTCCCATGAGTAGTTACAGGCTAAAGTAGCGCAGAACCGTGAACACCCTGATTTTCATACCAAAGGATTTTTTTATAAGTTTTTTATTTCAGTGTGATCCAGTTTATTTTATATACATTTATAAATACCATTTGTGCCAGTATTTCTCTGCCAAAATATTCTTATAATTCTCGTTTTATACTGTTACTTTTGTAAAAGATATTTTTTTTCAAGGTTTGTGATATATTGTGGTACGTTATTGATAATGCAGTAAACGATGTGTGATTAAAAAAAAAAATCTTTTACTTTTCACTTTTCAAACTTTGCACGTTTCCTATGGATGTGAGTTCGTCACCCATTATTATTAATATTTATTCAATCTTTCCTACCGGATGTGACTAATAAGTCACGTATTATTATTTTTTTTATATTTAATACAAAATTCATATTTTCAGTACATATTATCTTTAACCAGCTTACCTAAGTCCCAATAAAAGCATGACATATATCTTTTTTTTTTTTTTTTTTACAGCTAGAAAATAATTCAAGGTGTAAAGGGTTAACCAGGATGACTCATCTAATATAGGAAAATGGAAATTCATTCATTGATGGAGAGATTGAAGGAATGTTCATCACCTTGAATGATCAAAGCTCTCTGATACACACTTAAAGATGAATAAAAATCAACTTTATCACAAAATAATTCTATTACTGAGGTGGAGAGAAAACAGCTGATTTACGCCACCTGTTCCAGACGGTGCAATGGTTTATTTACGATATTTTAATTCGGAAATTATCATCTTTCATATGGGTGTATAATACTGTACATGGCGCCAGCTTACTATGTAGTAATTAAATTAACATCATTTGCTTTGAAATTCCATTATCCAAACACTTGTATGGTGTCTTTGTCAAAAATGTATGCAGTGGTAAACAGGAGTCTAATGTTGTTCTTGTTCATAATCAGTAATTAAATCAATGTTTCCTCATACCAGGGGTACCGTGGGGCGACAGTGATCAGCTTTATAGAGACTAATGAGGTGGGTTGTGTGTGTGTGTGTGTGTGTGTGTGTGTGTGTGTGTGTGTGTGTGTGTGTGTGTGTGTGTGTGTGTGTGTGTGTGTGTGTGTGTGTGTGTGTATTTTGCTTGTATTGGACTTTGGCTTGCTGTGAGTATTCTCAGAAACATTTTCAAACACTGCAGTGTCCCAGGACCCAGCATCTAAGATTATTGCTTATAAATGCCTGCAGCTATGGATCCAGATCAAATCTGAAGTACAGGCCAGACGTCAGCAGATTTGTCTCTTTAAATATTGTACACAAGTTTTTCCTGACACCTTCTCATATGTTAAGTATTTGACTGCTAAATCATTATGTTCAGGATGATCCCAGCACAACCAAACAGCCAACAGTGTTTCTCAACAGTAAGGCAGAGGAGAAGAATGTGGTCCACAATGCGTCTATTTCCTCTCAAACTTTCTGTCCAGGTTTGTCTCAAGAAACAAGTTCCATGGTACTGTTGCATCTGGATCGATCAAAGGGGTCTACATTAATCACAGTGTTTTAATATTTCCTCATTAATATGACCTAAACAGAATCAGATTTTCCTAAAAATATTATACTTGGTCATTGATTTATTCAGGCAAATCATCTAATATTGCATATTACATGTGACAAAAGTATTCAAACCTCTACGACTTTACTTCAGAAATTGGCATTTCATTGTCTGGCCATTTACTTGTTCTTCAGATGTTAGCAGATAAAGCAATGTTGAGGAACTAAGAAGTGAGGAAGGATTTCATAGCCGGACATGCAAGTTGTGAATCGGGTCATTGTTTTGGAGGAGGCAGACACCTTTGGTCAGCATTTCACCCGCCTCATCTTTGATGACCTTAGACAATTTCTGTAGCAATGAGGAGTATGTCCTGGTAAGTGTGATATGCTTGGCAAGGAATTCCATCATCACTTCCCCTTGCTTGACCCAGAAGAATGTGAGGATGGCCTTGTGCAGTGAGACATGTACCTTTTTCTGAGGTGGTGAGCCATAATGCTTCCATTGCTTCTAATGGGCTTTAGCATCTGGATCATAATGATGGACATTGTTTCTTCCTATGAAATTAGTCTCTTGAAAATCTCCTCCTGCTTTTCTTGGCACATGGCCATAAGAGGCTAAAATTACTTCTGAAAAGGTGTGAGCAACCATGGAATCCATCATTAAGACAACTTTCATAAATGTAAATAGTCAAGGATGATTTTTTTTTTCTTTCCACAGGCCCCACTCTTATCTTGACATCTTGGGCAAGTTGATGAATGGTAAAGCAGCGATTCTCCAAAATGGTGGCCTCCACTTTGGTTTTACCATCCATGGCACACTCTGGCAGCCCAGGAATGGGAGGCATTACTACCAATGCCTAATTGCACTTCACGTGACAATACCAGTGTTTTACTACTTCATACAGTGGGGCATCCTTTCATTAAAATATTTCACCTCATCAAATGTGTTCCTCTCTCCTCTCAAGTACAGGAATATGACAACTGTTCTGTATCCAACTGACTTCAAAAAAGAAACTCTTGGGAGTTCAGATTTGCAGATATGATGAATTGATATGATGAACAGATATGGCCTAGAGAAATATGCATTATTATACATGTGCAATTTTATCCTCCTACAATAACCAGAAGTGGGACAAGGGGGATCTTCACCTCGACTGCTCTTTTTACATGGATAAGCCAGAAGACTATGTGAAAAAGTATGGCTAACTGGGACCAAAATAGAAGTTTCACATTTGGACAAGGTTGCATTCCAGCTTAACCCTTCATTAACCAATGTAGCATATTTGTTACATGCAGTGAAAGCATTTGCAGTCTAGAATTTCAAGTATTGGCACAAACTTAACATTTTTTCTAGACTTTTTAAATTTTTTTATGTGATTAGAAAGGGAAGACAGCAACAATAAAGATACAAGTTAATCTACCAAAGAGTTTCAAATTTTGTAGTCATATACTGGTAACAATGGAACATCACTGCTGGCATGAAATAGAAGTAATAAAGTGATTCGACTCAGTGGTCCCTCAATATTGCACATAAGAAGAAAGTAGCACACCTAAACAAAACAGATAAAATAAAAAGCAAAAATAAAAACTATATAGGTAAAAAAAAAAAAAAAAACAGTTCAAAAGTAACAACACATTTGATTGTTCTGCGGTGCTTAAAAAACAGGAAAATATTTTGCTGTGTTTTCTTGGTAAATGTCCAACAACCGATTAGAACCATTAAAAACTGCTACAGCAAAACTATGGGGTGCTCTGAATGAATGGAGCGATGAGCCAGACATGGACCTATCAAAATGTGATGACAAGTATTTTTCACCCAATTCGCCTGCTCACTAACTTCATAAATTTAAAGAAGTTCCTGGCCATGGGCTTGTTTGTGTTGATATGTTCAATGTGCTATGTGCTAAAGTTGACATTTGTTTTGATTGGTTCAATATGCCATCTCCTAAAGTTGACATTCATGTTGATTGGCTTGATTTTACATCTGGGGGAAAACATTTACAGGAACAGAACAGGGAGGGAAAATTAAAGAGTGTTTTTTTTTTTTTTTTTTTTTTTTAATTATGCTGTTTTCTGTTTAATGCAGCCGTGGGGCAGAAAAAAGTGCCTGCCCTCACGCCGGTCCCAAGCCCGGATAAATGCAGATGGTTGTGACAGGAAAGGCATCCGGTGAAAAACTTTTGCCAGAATACAAAATGCAAACCGTAAAGACAAATTTCATACCGGATCAGTTAAGGCTCGGATTAACAACGACCGCCATCAGTGCTGTTAACCAACAAGGTGCTGGTGGAAATTGGACTACTGTTGGTCAAAGATGTCGAAGAAGGATAGGTGGGAGGTGTATCCATAGGCAGAGAAAAAAGAGGAAAGGCATGAGTCTAGGACTGAGAGTAGGGACCTTGAACGTTGACAGTATGACAGGAAAAGGTAGAGAGCTGGCTAACATGATGCAGAGGAGGATGGTGGACATACTGTGTGTTCAGGAGACCAGGTGGACAGGTAGCAAAGCGAGAAGCTTATGAAGCTATGGCTGTGGTGAATACTTTCTTCCAGAAGAGAGAGGAGCATAGGGTGACTTATAAAAGTGGAGGTAGGAGCACACAGGCAGACTACATCTTGTGTAGGCGATGTAATTTAAAGGAAGTCAGTGACTGCAAAGTAGTAGTGGGTGAGACTGTTGCCAAACAGCATTGGATGGTGGCGTGCAGGATGATACTGATGGTGCATATATATATATATATATATATATATATATATATATATATATATATATATATATATATATATATATATTTGGTATGAGGTATATGAGGTTTGCCTTGGGAATGTTAATAGAGAAGTACAGAGAAGGTCAGAAGGAGCTGCATTGTGCCTTTGTGGATCTGGAGAAAGCATATGACAGAGTGCCGAGAGACGAACTATGGTATTGCATGAGGAAGTCTGGAGTGGCAGAGAAGTATGTTAGAGTGGTGCAGGACATGTATAAGACAGTAGTGAGGTGTGCTGTCGGTGTGACAGAAGAGTTCAAGGTGGAGGTGGGACTGCATCAATGGTCAGCTTCTCAGCCCCTTCTTGTTTGCTATGGTGATGGACAGGCTGACAGACGAGGTTAGACAAGAATCACCATGGACTATGATGTTTGCAGATGACATCGTGATCTGTAGTGAGAGCAGAGAACAAGTGCAGGAAAA
The DNA here is from genome assembly GCA_024760905.1 of Plotosus lineatus. Lineage (NCBI taxonomy): Eukaryota > Metazoa > Chordata > Actinopteri > Siluriformes > Plotosidae > Plotosus > Plotosus lineatus. The sequence continues at coordinate 2,163,347 of CM045738.1, read as the reverse complement.
TCAGGGGAGGTGGAGGTATGCCCTGGAGAGGAGAGGAATGAAGGTTAGCCTCAGTAAAACAGAATACATGTGTGTGAAAAACAAGGACCCAAGATGAACGGTGAGGTTACAGGGATCAGAAATAAAGAAGGTGGAGGATTTTCAGTACTTGGGCTCAACAATTCAGAGCAATGGAGAGTGTGGAAAAGAGTTGAAGAAGCGTGTGCAGGCAGGTTGGAATGGTTTGAGGAAAGTGTCTGGTGTGATGTGTGATAGGAAGGTATCGGCAAGAATGAAAGGAAAAGTGTACAAGATGGTAAATGATGCCAGTGATGTTGTATGATCCTGGGAAATAGGCAGGAGGCTGAGCTAGAGGTAGCAGATATGAAAATGTTGAGGCTCTCTTTGGCAGTAACATGGATGGATAGGATCAGGAATGAGTACACAGAGGGACAGTTCGAGGTTTTGCAGACAAAGTCAGAGAGGCTAGATTGAGATGGTTTGTACATGTACAGTGGAGGGATAGTGAGTATATTGGTAGTAGAATGCTGAGACTGGAACTACCAGGCAGAAGGTCTAGAGGAAGCCCAAAGAGAAGATGTATGGATGTGGTGAAGGAGGACATGAAGGTAGTTGGAGTAAGAGTAGAAGAGACAGAGGATCGGGTGAGATGGAGGCAGATGGTTTGCTGTGGCGATCCCTGAAGGGAAAACTGAAAGGAAAAGAAGAAGAAGAAGATGCTGTTTTCTGTTTATTTTCAGCTTTCATGTAAGTAATTTGGTTGGTACCATAAAATGAATAACAAAAATACCAGCAAAACTCTTTTATTGTTCTGTTATTATTCATGTTTCCACCTCAATGGTAATACGCTCTTACCGTTCCACTCCGCTGGTCACATTTTAATAAGTGCCCACCCACTCCAGTTTTTTAAGCGCCCTGGGCACTTATCACATCGAATACTGTATATATATATATATATATATATACAGTCATCTCGTTACCTTTGCGTCCGGCGTCCTAGACGCACGATTTTTCCTCCAGACGCACAGTTTCAAACAATGTGCGTTTTTGGGACGCAAGCAATTTTCTCCCGATGGCAAAAAAAATTACACGGCAGACAAATTATTAATAACATAAACATCGCCGTTCGCTGCGCTTGACAATCGTCGCCATCTTTGTTTTGATCTCACGACTAAACCTCGCGTGACGAGACCGGCTGATAGCAGACGAAATTTTTCTCGCGAGACGAGAGCGATCTTCAACTCGTGGTAAGCAGACGATTTCGAATGAAGCGTTAAGAGAGAGCAGACGTGTGTATAATAAGGCCGAGTATTCCAAAGTTATGTCTCAGAAAAAGCAACAAAACCTGGATAGTTTTTTCTCTGTCAAAAGCAGTGTAAATATATAAAATTGCTCTCTGCACCTCTCAAGCTGCTGAAAATATCCCGGCATTAAAAAAACACATATTGCATGCATCATGGGACTCACACTTTTTTGACAAGGGAGTCCCATGGACTTGCAGAGTATGAATTGTAAAATTATCACTGTATATATATACAGTGATATATCACTGTATATATATATATATATATATAAACACCCCCCCAAAAACACCCCCCCCCCTCGGAGCGCTTATTACGTCGAATACAGTGGTCCCTCACTTTCTGCTGTTAATTTGTACAGAATTTGAACTGAAATGGGTCAAGGGTAGCAGGTAGAATGGTTAAAGGAAGCATCAATGTAATATTTTTGAATGGCCATGTCAAAGTCCTTACCTGACTCTAATAGAAATATAGTGTAAGTCGTCCATGTGAGCAAACCCAGCAACATCAGACAATTAAAGCTGTTCCGTCTGGAGGATCATAATAAAATTCCTCCAAGCGGATGTGTAGGACTGTTCAACAGTCACCAAATCTCACCCTCACATTCTCCCATTGCCATGGGTTCATTAAGTATGTGTAGGGTTTATAGAGAAATGCATGATTTTTTTTTATTAAAACTGTTTTTACTGTGTAAAGCTGCTTTGCCATAATGTTGATTATAAAAAGTGCTACGCAAATAAAACTGAACTGAAGTGAATCACAAATGTTTAGCTACAGGTATAATTGCAGAACTGGGTCTCGATTGTTTTACCTCTGATCTATTTACCTCTGATATTTTAAATAATATTTAAGCAGAAACATAGAAACTCTAAAACCATTTTTGTGCCACTGTAAATCCATATCCAGATTTCTGCAAAGCATTTTGTAACACTGGCAACAAGAATGTAATTGAGTACCCACTGTACCTACAGGCAACCTGTTAATAAGTTCCACCTTTGTTTAATTAACAGCAAAACATTTATGTTTATCTTTAGTGCGCATGCAGAATGCCAGTAAAAATAGAGAGCGCTGCCAGCCATGTGTGCATTGGCTGTGTGAATGTTGACTCAGAGTGAGAATAAAGGAGACATAAAGAAATTAAAAGCGATTACAAAGTACCAGGTTTAAATTAATGTAGAATTAAAAAGTAAATAAATTTTCAGTCTTTTTCAGTTTTTTGCGTATCTAAAACCCGGGAAGGTGGATTCCCAAACCTGGCAGTCACACAGGTACTGAAACTTGGGATACTGAAGATAACCTCTGAGTCTGTTCCTCTCACCAAGCTTCCCCACGCCATCACCACGATTCACTGTCGCCAGCCCCAAATCCTTGCTTTTATTTGACACTTTTAACTGAGGGCAGATTCCCTTGACTACAATAAACTGGGGAAATTTTTTACGTTTTGACTCTTTTTGGCTTTGCAAAAAGGATGGAAATGGCTGTGGTGAATACTTTCTTCCAGAAGAGAGAGGAGCATAGGGTGACTTATTAAAGTGGAGGTAGGAGCACACAGGTAGACTACATCTTGTGTAGGCGATGTAATTTAAAGGAAGTCAGTGACTGCAAAGTAGAAGCAGGTGAGAGTGTTGCCAAACAGCATAGGATGGTGGTGTGCAGGATGATGCTGATGGTGAGGAAGGTGAAGAACGCAAAGGTAGAGCAGAAGACAAAGTGGTGGAAGCTGAAAAAGGAAGAGTGTCGGGTTGTCTTCAAGGAGGAGTTGAAACAGGCTTTGGGTGGTCAGGAAGTGCTTCCAGATGACTGGACAACTACAGCTAATGTGATCAGGGAGACAGGCAGGAGAATACTTCGTGTGTCATCTGGAAGGAAAGTAGATAAGGAGACTTGGTGGTGGAATGAGGAAGTGCAGGAGTGTGTACAAAGGAATAGGTTAGCTAAGAAGAAGTGGGACATTGAGAAAACCGAAGAGCGTAAACAAGAGTACAGGGAGACACAGCGTAAGGCAAAGGTAGCAGTGTCAAAGGCCAAACAGAGCGCGTATGATGACTTGTATGCTCGGTTGGAAAGTAAAGAGGGAGAAAATGATTTATACAGGTTGGTACAGCAGAGAAATAGAGATGGGAAGGACGTGCAGCAAGTTAGATTGATAAAGGACAGAGAGGGAAATGTATTGACTGATGACAGAAGTGTGCTGGGAAGATGGAAAGAGTACTTTGAAGAGCTGATGAATGAGGAAAATGAGAGAGAACAAAGAGTAGAAGAGGTGACTGTTGAGGACCAGGAAGTAGCAAAGATTAGTAAGGGTGAAGTGAGAAGGGCATTGAAGAGGATGAAGAATGGAAAGGCAGTTGGTCCTGATGACATACCTGTGGAGGTATGGACGTGTCTAGGAGAGGAGCAGTAGATTTTCTGACAAGAACACTCAACAAGGTCTTAGAAAGTGAGAGGATGCAAGAGGAATGGAGGAGAAGTGTGCTGGTGCCCATTTTTATGAACAAGGGAGACGTGCAGAGTTGTGGCAACTACAGAGGGATAAAGTTGATGAGCCATACGATGAAGTTATTGGAAAGAATAGTGGAAGCAAGACTAAGGGCAGAGGTCAGCATTTGTGAACAACAGTTTGGTTTCATGCCAAGAAAGAGCACCACAGATGCAGTGTTTGCTTTGAGGATGTTAATGGAGAAGTAAAGAGAAGGTCAGAGGGAGCTGCATTGTGTCTTTGTGGATCTGGAGAAAGCATATGACAAGGTGCCGAGAGAAGAACTGTGGTATTGCATGAAGAAGTCTGGAGTGGCAGAGAAGTGTGATAGGAAGGTATCGGCAAGAATGAGAGGAAAAGTGTACAAGACGGTGTTGAGGCCAACGATGTTGTATGGTTTAGAAACAGTGGCCCTGGGGAAAAGACAGGAGGCAGAGCTGGAGGTAGCAGAGATGAAAATGTTGAGGTTCTCTTTGGGAGTAACGAGGATGGATAGGATTAGGAATGAGCACATCATAGGGACAGCACATGTAAGATGTTTTGGAGACAAAGTCAGAGAGGCTAGATTGAGATGGTTTGGACATGTACAGAGAAGGGATAGTGAGTATATTGGTAGTAGGATGCTGAGGCTGGAACTACCAGGCAGAAGGCCTAGAGGAAGACCAAAGAGACGATTCATGGATGCGGTGAAGGACTACATGAAGGTCGTTGGTGTAAGAGAAGAAGATGCAAAGGATAGGGTGAGATGGAGGCAGATGATTCGCTGTGGCGACCCCTGAAGGGAAAAGCCGAAAGGAAAAGAAGAGACTCTTTTTGGGATTCACAAATCTGTCAATCTTCTATTTGGGGTGTAACAGTAACATTGTTAATTGTAATGTAGTTTCACACACTTTTATATCAAACAGAATTAAAATGCCTTGAACAGAATGTATCGGATCGTGACTGCATGCATTTCCAACCCTACTGCTTATTCTGCAACAGACTTTTGTACACAGATAATGTTTTGTAAATCCTCTCTTGACTGAAAGCTCTTTATGTTCACTCTAGGATGATTTACCATATTTTCTAGTCAGTAAATTTATATCCCCCACTCATTTCCATGACAATTCTTTTAAGGACTGGGAGAATTTTGTATTTACTGCTAGCTAATTAGACAAAAAAACAGCTTGTGCAATTAGGAGAGAATACATCTTTGAGGCCCACATGGGCTTATTTGCTGAGACTAATAAATATAAGTTTTAGCTACCAAGAGCCGTTCTCAGTGAGCTGTGCATCAGCTAGAGCCAGTGCCCATTCAATGCCAAACATGATACCACCTCATCTTCAGGCTCTTTATGGCCACTTTTTCACTGGTCGGGTGGTTCTAAGGCATCTATCAGCCAGTGAGTCCTGCAGCAGCTGTCCCTGTTTCTGGTCTCAGATGAGGGTCTTGGGGATGAAGATGCTGAACATGTAGGTACTGACAGGTATGGTTACACGGGGTCTGTGGTTGTGAGGCTGGTTGGATGTGCTGCCAAATTCTCTGAAACACCCTTGGAGACGGCATATAGTAAAAAAAGGACTATTCAATTCATGGGCAACAGATCTGGTGGACATTCCTGCAGTCAGCATGCCCTCAAACCTACGACATCTGCGGCTGTGTGATATAACTGAACATTTTGTAGTCAGCCTAAGTCACACCTGTATGATACTTGCGCTGTCTAATCAGCATCTTGATCTGACACACCTGTGAGGTGGGTGAACTATCTCGGCAGAGACGTGCTCACTAATATGGATTTAGACAGATCTGTGAACATTATTTGAGAGAATTAGGCCTTTTCTATACATAGAAAAAAAAATAGATCTTAAGTTCAGCTCATGAAAATTGGAGCAAAAAACAAACACATTCCATTTTTTTTTTTTTTTTTTTTTTTTTTTTCTGAGTGTAATACCGTGTTTCCCTGAAAATAAGACCTAACCAAGACCTTGCGTGATTTTACAAGATGATTTTAATATAGGCCCTCCCCTTAAAATAAGTCCGGCAGCAATTCATTGGCCTGCTACTCGCTCAATCTTGGGCTCGAGGTG
>CM045738.1:1970000-2152500 GCA_024760905.1 Plotosus lineatus | reverse complement strand
CACACACACACACACACACACCATTCTGTGAAATATTAATCCATTAAATCACCCTGTACCTTTACAGAAACGACTGAAACGATTTTCTCCAGATTTGGGGTCGGGCTGGGGTACAGGGCCTGAGAACAACCCACATTTTGGTTCAGATGCAGATACAGAAATTTATTAATATTATTATTAAAGGCTTTTGAAAACATTCATTGAATTATTCTGTCTGTTAGCTGTCAGTTTGGCGGTTTGTTTTGGTTCCATTCGCCGATGGGACAAGAATGATCTTGCATAATATAAAATGATTTCCCACCATCCAGTGAGTGTGGATATTTCACATCATTGTGTAGACATATTTATTTGTGTCAATTTAAACATAATTTTAAAGTGTAAAAGTGTTCACGTCATAGAGCCGTCGTAGCAGTTTTGCTTATCTGACCCTACATGATATCCAGAGTAGATTTATCGACTAAGATTAGCAAAGATTAAACGCTGCTGTGATGATGGGGTGAATTTTCAGTCTGAAATCAAGAGACGTTTGACTGAAGATAACAACTTTAAATAAAATATAAGCAATGTGACACTTTTTTTTTTTTTTTTTTTTTTATAATTACATTTCACCTCTCAAGTATTCCAAGTTAAATTTTCCTCCCTTGTGATCTGACTGAATTAAAAATACTAAAATAAGAAGTATTTTTATAAATTAATTTTAATTTCACTGCTTTTCATTTTCTATTGACAGGAAGTAGTTTTAGTTATTTTATTTATATTTTGTTTTCTTTGAATGCCAACTCATCACCACTTCAAACCAGAACAGAGATGGAATCAGCAGCATCTTGCCACTATCCAGCTAAGTCTAGTCTCCAACTAAGGTTTGTTTTTTGCCTCATGGGAACGATCCAGGTTGTTTGGTGTGTTGAGTGCAGGATGTTTAGTTCTCTCTCCGCCATTCATGATAAGTTTATCTGTGATAGGTGTGTACTTTTTTAATTCTCTGAAGGAGAACATTGTAGCATTTGGAGTGCACATCTGGACTTTAGATAGGAATAGTGAGAGTTAGAGTATTGCTCCTGCAGCAGGACGTTTGGGTGTCTCAGGCCCGGCATCAGACTCCTCGCAGTGGGGCGAATGCGTGATTACTCAGCAGCATACTAGTAAAGCCAAAGCTAACGCTGAGGCTCGCCCACGGGAGTCCACTCGTCTGCACCACTTTTTTGCTCTCCTCAGTGAGAAACCTGCTGAGAAACCTGAATGAGCTCTGGTTATAGGAAACTATTTTAAAGCATGTGAAATTGCTGGTCTTCAGCAGCACTTGTTAAGTGTATCCCAGGAGCCAGAGTGCCAGACATAGCAGGTTATTTTAGGTTTTTAGGTGCGTACAGGTTCTCTAAGATAGTTATACACACTGGAGTTAATGATATATGCCTTCATCAGTTTGCTAAGAGTAACTTTATGGAGATGTGGATATACTAGTCCTACAATGCAGCTCCTTCTGACCTTCTCTGTACTTCTCTATTAACATCTTCAAGGCAAACCTCATGTACCCCATACCATATATATATATATATATATATAAATAAATGTGTTCTGTCCTGGTGTGCTGATGTTGGCTGGAGGTCTCATCTTAGAATATCCTCCCTCCTGCTGATGAAGATCTAAATGGACCGAATTGTGCGCTAACAGACTATGAACATGAATTTTCAATGATGGTGATATAAATTCTTTATCACACAATTATTTAGGAATTACTGTTATACAACCAATCGGACTACATTTTGGACTGTAATAAAGTTTCTCCTACTGTATGTTTTGTGACTTGATGGTTCCACCCAAATGAGGATGGTTTCCCCTTTTTGGATCTGGTTTCTCTCAAGATTTTTTCCTCGTGTCAATTGAGTGAGTTTTTCCTTGCCACCGTCAGTGCTCATTTGTTATGTGTAGGGATTGTACAGAATGTTTAAATTCTTTTATACTTCGTAAACACCTACTTATACTGATTTACTTCATAAAGCTTCTTTGCAACAGAGTCAACTGTAAAACGTGTGATACACATAAGACTTTATATATATATATTACAATTTTTATATAATATAAAAATGCAGCCGTGAGGTGGGGGGGCACTAACCAGTGTCTCTCCCCCTTATGCTGGTCCCTAGCGTGAAAAAATGCAGAGGGTTGTGTCAGGAAGGGCATCCGACATAAAACCAATGCCAACGTTATCATGCAAATCACAAATATTACCTCAATACCGGATCGGTCGAGGCCCGGGTTAACAACGACTGCCATCAGTGCTGTCAACCAACAGGGTGCTGATGTAAATTGGACTACTGTTGGTTGAAGAAGGAGAGGTTGAAGGCGTGTCCGTAGGCAGACAGAAGAGGAAAAACATGAGTCTAGGACTGAGAGTAGGGACTTTGAATGTTGGAACTATGCAAGGAAAAGATAGAGAGCTGGCTGATATGATTCAGAGGAGGAAGGTGGGCATACTGTGTGTTCAGGAGACCAGGTGGAAAGGTAGCAAAGATAAAAGCTTAGGAGCAGGGTTTAAGCTATTTTATCATGGTGTAGGAGTGTGTACAAAGGAAGAGGTTAGCTAAGAAGAAGTGGGACATTGAGAGGACCGAAGAAAGTAAACAGGAGTACAGGGAGACACAGCGCAAGGCGAACATAGCAGTGGCAAAGGCCAAACAGAGGGCGTATGATGACTTGTATGATAGAGTGGACAGTAAGGAGGAAGAAAATGATGTATACAGATTGGCACAGCAGAGAGACAGAGATGGGAAGGACTTGCAGGAAGTTAGATTGATAAAGGACAGAGAGAGAAATGTACTGACTAATGACAGAAGTGTGCTGGGAAAATGGAAAGAGTACTTTGAAGCTGATGAATGAGGAAAATGACAGAGAAAAAGAGTAGAAGAGGTGACCATTGATGAGCAGGAAGTAGCAAAGATTAGTAAGGGTGAAGTGAGGAGGGCACTGAAGAGGATGAAGCATGGAAAGGCAATTGGTCCTGATGATATTCCTGTGGAGGCATGGAAGTGTCTAGGAGAGGTAGCAGTAGATTTTCTGACAAGAACATTCAACAAGGTGAGCAGATGCCGGAGGAATGGAGGAGAAGTGTGCTGGTGCCCATTTTTAAGAACAAGGGAGATGTGCAGAGTTGTTGCAACTACAGAGGAATAAAGGTGATGAGCCATACGATGACGTTATGGGAAAGAATAGTGGAAGCTAGACTAAGGGCAGAGGTCAGCATTTGTGAACAACAGTTTGGTTTCATGCCAAGAAAGAGCACCACATATGCAGTGTGTGTGCTTTGAGGATGTTAATAGAGAAGTACAGAGAAGGTCAGAAGGAGATGCATTGTGCCTTTGTGGATCAGGAGAAAGCATATGGCAGGGTGTCAAGAGAAGAATTGTGGTATTGCATGAAGAAGTCTGGAGTGGCAAAGAAGTATGTGAGTGGTGCAGGACATGTATGAGAGATGTAAGACAGTGGTGAGGTGTGCTGTCGGCGTGACCGACGAATTCAAGGTGGAGGTGGGACTGCATCAAGGATCAGCTCTGAGCCCCTTTTTCTTTGCGATGGTACTGGACAGGCTGGCAGACGAGGTTAGGCAAGAATCTCCATGGACTATGATGTTTGCAGATGACATTGTGATCTGTAGTGAGAGCAGAGAACAAGTGCAGGAAAAGGAATGAAGGTTAGCCTCAGAAAATCAGAATACATGTGTGTGAATGAGAAGGACCCAGGAGGAACGGTGATGTTACAGGGAGTAGAGATAAGGAAGGTGGAGGATTTTAAGTACTTAGGCTCAACAATCCAGAGCAATGGACAGTGTGGAAAAGAGGTGAACAAGCATGTGCAGGCAGGTTGGAACGGTTGGAGAAAAGTGTCCGGTGCGATAGGAAAGTATCAGCAAGAATGAAAGGAAATGTGTACCAGACGGTGATGAGGCCAGCGATGTTGTATGGCTTAGAAACAGTGGCGCTGAGGAAAAGGCAGGAGGCAAGAGCTGGAGGTAGCAGAGATGAAAATGTTGAGGTTCTCTCTGGGAGTAATGAGGATGGATTGTAAGATGTTTTGGAGACAAAGTCAGAGAGGCTAGATTGAGATGGTTTGGACATGTACAGAGGAGGAATACTGAGTATATTGGCAGTAGGATGCTGAGGTTGGAACTACCATGCACAAGGCTTGAAGACCAAAGAAGATATTTTTGGATGTGGTGAAGGAAGACATGAAGGTCATTGGAGTAAGAGAAGAAGATGCAGAGGACAGGGTGAGATGGAGGCGGATGATTTGCTGTGGCGACCTGTGGTTCCCCTGAAGAGAACAGCCGAAAGGAAAAGAAGAAGATATAAATATTATATCAAAATATTAAAAAATAATTTAATTGAATTGCACTTATACTCAACAGCTATGTGCAGTGACTGAAATTAGACTGAATTGAATTGGATTTGAATATCTATATAAATTATTAGAAAAATAGCCAATCACCTCTGTTGGCTTGAGCACCCGTTTTTAGAATAGGTGAGCATGTGTGCTATATTAGGGTTCTCAATGTTAATAGCTACAAGTGCATACTTCATATTTTTTACAAAAAATTTGGTACGTACACCTTATTTACATCTTGAATGTTTCATGTACTTGGTTACACGGCTGTGGTTCGGTGAATCACTCACTGTTCCTATGCAGCATTATGGTCAGTAAACAGGCTCTGATAAAGCATGATCATAGAAACACAAACACATTTTCAGCATTAGGACTGAAGCACACGTTGGCTTTTTTTGTGAAACTTGGGACAATTTGACACAATTTGGGTAAAAAAAAATATTGTCAATTTTTAATGTTTTCACACAATTGAGCAAAATTGTGCAAAACTTGGCAAGTGTTTAAATATTAAAGCTTGTTCCGCCACAAATGTGGCACTCATTGAAATTTTAGCAACTTTCCCACATTTTTGCCTTGATTCACCCTGGCATAACTCTAAGATGGTGGCTATTAGGAATATGGTGTGATGTCCAACAAAGAAAGAACTTTTTAGTTTCAAACATTGTCTTCCACATTACTAATATCACTCCAAAATAAGAAGTGAATGCTTTGGGAATCAGTTAAATCTGTGTCTGACTCACTTTCTTTGCTGCTTTAAACTGGCTTAATGTTGTTGAGCAAACAATCTTTAATTGAGTATCATGTGATATCATGTGATAGGTCTGCGGTATGAAGAACTGATACATTTTTTCACAGCTATACTGATGGTATGAAAGGTTACTCTAGCTTTCATCATGAGCCTCTGAGCTAGTCTGTAAAAGGGGAGTACTATAATAAAATATATTTTAAAAAGTGTCTACATTTTGCATGCCTTGAGGTCACTTCTTTTAAGACTGGGTGTAAAATGTTTGCTGCAGTTTGAGAAACATTCTATTCCATGTGCAAAAGTTTTATCATATCACTGCTCTGCATCCAAAAACTGCGTTCAACAAAAGTAAACTGAGATTTCATTCAAGGACTTTAGCAGGTATCTTACCACCTTTCATTCATCTTATGGCATCATGGCCATGCCCTATAGAACAGGTATGGAGAAGTTCTGGTATTAAATACAATTGAAGACAATATAGAATACAATTCTGGTATTGAATGATGCATGTGCAGACATTATTTCACCTGCCAGTACAATACCGGATCCTGCTGGCAGCAGTTGCTGTAAACGTTCCCTCGGGTCTTCTGAAACTGCAAAACTTGCAGAAGTGCCTGATTCACCTGAGAGTTTTCTTTTTAAATGCAAAAATTTCAAATGGAGCTCTGTTTGACATCTCAGCAAGAAGCCCAGACTCTAAACTGCTGATGATGCAAGGCTGTCATGACAAAAAGAGCCTGATTTGGATTAGTCCTCCACTGGAGGAATTAAATCTCCAAGGACACCTTCGTCACTCATTGGGGAGAACATGACATTTCCCTGGAGGCCCTTTTACAACCTTAAAAAAAAAAAAAAGATCAGGTGTCTCTGTTCTCTGTGATATCCTAAGAGACTCGAGTGGGAAAATCCTGCTGCTGTCGTCACTTAATACCCTTCCATACCAACTTCCATAAGATGATGAACTGTTGTGTACCGTGTCTCAAAAATAACTTCAGAACTAGAGTGACTGATTTCTGGACTAATAATTGTGATGTGCTCTTGTGAAACATGGTGCTTGTTGACAAATGACAGAGTGAAAATAAAATGTTAAAGTGGGCAGTATGGTGATGTGGTGGTTAGCACGTCTGCCTCACAGCAAGAAGGTTCTGGGTCTGAGTTCTGGGGTCCGTGGGGATGTTTCTGTGTGGTGTTGTTCTCTTTCTCTGATTTCCTCCAAAGACATGCACATTGGGATGACTGGCTGTTCCAGATCACCTCATGTGTGAGTATTGGCCATGAGATAAACTGGTGATCTGTTAATGGTGTACCCCTCCTTTGAACAGAGTTAGCTGAGCTAACTAACCATAATAGGATTAAGCAATTGAGAAAGTGGGTGCATGATGATGAATACACACACACACACACACACACACACACACACACACACTATCAAACACACACACACACACACACACATTATCAAACACACACACACATAAACACACACGCACATATACATTATCAAACACACACACACACACATTCTCAAAAACTTTTTACTTCAGCACACTATGTAATCTGCAACAACAACAAAAAACAAATGAATAAATCTTGCGCATTTAAATCTATTTTCAATGTTACTTCCTTTCTGTATTCCAGTATGTGGGCAGGTCCGATACCTTGAAACTCTAATTTTATTGATTATAACAACAGCCACAGACTGTGCGTGTTGTTTTTGAGTAAAGAGATAAATTTCCCTCATTTTGATCGGCTCATCTCCACAAAGCCAAGGACAGCTGGAAAGCAAACACAAATGAACAGACATGGAAAAACTTTAACCCGCAGACCAGCTGATTGCCAAAACTTGGGACGCGCTTCCTGTCACATAAACACTGCAGCGTGTGAGTCCAATAAAATTAGAGTTTCAAGGTATCAGACCTACCTGCATACAGAAAGGATTGGCTCTCTGCTTCGTGCCACAGTGACGTGGCATTGGAAATAGATGGATAGATTTAAATGCTCGAGATTTCTTCAAGCCAGTCTGGTCATCTGTCAGTCACTTTCGGAAACAACGGCCCACATCCGGACGATCCGGACTAGACGGAAGCTACAGATTTTGTCCGTTGCATCCGAAATCCATTAAATTGAAGTCCGGAAAACCAAGGCATGAGTGTGTCTGTGTGTGTGTGTGTGTGTGTGTGTGTGTGTATATATATATATATATATATATATATATATACACAGTCAGCCCTCTACTTACGAAAGCCTATGAATACGATAAATCCAGGTTCCAAAAACATTTTTCTCAAATTTTTGTCCTCTTTTTATGAAAACAACCTCTTTTTACGAAAAGCGCCAAACGCACCATTCACAAATTCAAACTATGAACAAGTTGCTATCTCATTGCCTGTCTCCCAACATCCTGCCCCACTGGTCTCCCATTGGCCAGGAGGCAGCTGAACTGTACCTATACTTCCTCTACCCATACTTCCTGTTTGTTACACGTGTGAGAGAGGACAGTTGAACAGGAATGTTGGTTCTTGAGTTCTTTTTGAGATTGACCATTGCAGTGTTGGACCCGGAAAATACAGAAAAGCGGAAATATAGTGAGGGAGGCAATTATTTCAAAACAATATTGAAGCAGAAGGAAAACAGAGTGCTCCGCGTGACAAGACCTCTGATCTCGCAAGGAAGCAAGTTGATATTGAATCAGGACCTCTGATCTTTCAAACAGGTACTGTAATTTCACTTTAAATACAACATACTGTCCATTTAAACATTCAAATACAATTGCTCCGTCAGCTGCGTGATGCGTGTGGGCGGAGCCCGCATTCGGCAAAACACATCAGAGAGACAGAGATAGGTGTGTGTGTGTGTGTGTGTGTGTGTGTGTGAATTGTGTGTATGTGCGTTAATAAAAATTTTTAATAAGAGTTTAATTCATAAATATGTTATTAAAATATTTAAATGGTTTAATAAATAATTCTCTTTTACTTTTAACACATATTTCATACAAAATTGGTGTACTTTTATCATTTTTAAAGGGTTTATGGGGTAGTCTTGGGAGCCTTGGAATGAACCACACGTTTAACATGTAAAATGTGCCTCTACTTACGATATATATATATAAAACAGCTTTATCATGAAGCCAGCAGCAGTCCCACACATGATGAATGTGAGGCGATCCTTATGCGCCTTGAACCCTGGCCTTTTCAGTTCATCTTTTCCAAAAGAGACCAGTCTCATCCATATTGAACACTTGTTCCGGAAGATAACCGTTCTCTTCGATTATTTTCGGGAACTCTACCTCGACGTAGGGCAGTGGTGGTCTAGTGGTATAAAGCACCGGATCTCTGATCCAAAGGTTGGGGGTTCGAGTCCCACTCTCCACAAGGTTGTCACTGCCCCCCCCCCCCCGTGCAGCTAACTGGGTTATCAAAGGCTGGCCATGTCTGTCAGTGTCTATGGTGTGAGGCATGTAAAAGAACCATTGCTGACTTTCGACAAGAGTAGGCTGCAAAGCCGTCAGCGTGTTTCCGCCCTGCGATGGCCTGGCGAGCTGTCCAGGGTGTACTCTGCCCTCGCCCTGAGTTGGCTGGGATGGGCACCAGCCTCCCCGCGACCCTAATTAGGATGAAGCGGTTACAGAAAATGATGAACTACCTCGATGTACCATTTGGCTGCCATGTGGTCTGCCGAGGAGTCCTCCCCATCCAGCGAATCACTCTGCAGGTTAGTTTTCAAACCAGCCCTTGCTGGCAGCAAAACCACGTTTTTCTTGTGTCTCAGCGTTACTGGTACTAGGCTGAGATTCATCTTCATTTTCTTCGTCGTCCGGAGCGAAGCTATCATACAAAGCCTTCATACATCGTATATCTTGCTGAATGAATCAGTGATGACCCAGCCTCAGATTTCGGGCAGTGGCCACCAGATTTTCATTTAAAATGTCCAGGAATTTCATGATGGTATGCACTCTAACATGGTTCCCAGGGCCTCTGGAGGACAAACAAGCCACTGCACCGTGGATCATCCCCCAGACTTCACAGTGAGCATGAGGTGCTGTTCTGCATTCTCATCTTTTGTGTTCTGGCAGACCCACTTAGAGGGTTTGATGCCAAAAATCTCTTTCTTGGTCTCATCTGATCAAAGCATAGTTGAAGTCCCAGTACCACTTCGTGAATTCCAGACATTTGTGTTTATGAAAGGTTTTTTTTCCCCTCATGCCTCTTAAATAGGTTGTTGGCATGTAGATGGTTCCTGATGGTTGTTTTGGAGACTTTGTGACCCCGAGATGCACAATTCGTTGTGATTCTTTAACAGTGAGCTTTGGAGAATGTTTTATTTATCTTACGCTCTTCACTGTGTGCGATGGTAAAATAACCTTACATCCTCGTCCAGTTTACCAGTACTCCGGTTGTTTTAAACTTCTTAATGATTCTTCTGACAGTAGATATGTGCAGGTGCAGGTGAGGGGCGATTTTCTTGTAGCCGTTGCATGACTTGTGAAGGTCGACACACATCTGCCTTACTTGAATGGTGAGTTCCTTTGTCTTCCCCATGTTGAAGAGTGGATAAGAGAAATGGCCTCTGTGTCACACCATATTTATTCCCCAGAGAAACAGGAAGTGATGATTTACTAATTAAATGTCCCTAGATACTCTGATCAACTTTGTAAACTACTGTAGAAATGACCAGAATACTTAAATTACATTTATTTCTGAGGAATTGTTAGGTAGAGGCAAAAAATGTGGAACAGGTGACTTTATGAAAAATAATTATTTTCTCGTCAGGAATTTTTTTCCCCGCCTTAAGATTCATTTGAGTTGAAGTTTAGATTTTTCTACAATTTTCAGTGTGAGAGTAGCTTTTGCAATAAAAAATTAATTTATTTTGTGGATTTTAACACATTTTAGGTAATGCTTAGTGATGGAGTTACATGTGTGAAACTCATTGCTATGATTGGTTGTGGCGCCTCGGCATTTCACTTTCGGTTGTCTCATCAGGATTAATTACGTAGATTTTCTGTTCAGAAAATGTGAAATATACTGGCTTTGGTGAACCTGAAATATTCAAGAACAACACAGAGAAGTATCAAACAGCGGCAGATGCCATGAATTCTATTAATCATTCAAATTCGCACTGAACCAAAGTGTGGCTGGAAGAAATCAGTTACCCAGAAATCAGTTACCCAGTAAAATCATGTATGGCTGAGTTCTCTCGGGTCTGAGTGGGTGCTCAGAGTCCTGACCTGTTTATCTACGATGTACATTGGACTGGAATCATGATCACATTTACATGTCCGGATCATTTACATTGTCATGATCACATTTACAGGTCCTCATGTGATATTATGGGATGTATATTCTCAGGACGTGAGGACGCCACTAGAGATTGATGTTGCTGTAGTTTAGTATATTTTTAAACCCGGGTGAGAGGGAGACAGTGGGTTCTGTGGGTGGTACAGATTATTAAACTTTATGAATCTGGGTTGTGACAGTGAGATGCATTTATTTCAAAATATAATAATCTTTATAAAATTACAATCAAATACAGGGTGGTGAACCATGCAGTCGTACAATGTTCAAACCTTCCACCTGTCCCACCATCAGGAGATTTTCCAACTGTCACCAGCTGCTGGATAATTTCTGTACATTTAAGTAATAGGATTCAGTTTTGTGTCATACTTCCTTTTCTTCTTCTTCTTCTTCTCCTTCTTCTTCTTCTTGTCTTTAGCATGTTCTAACCAATGCTTTAAGAATAAACCTTTTAATTGACAAGTCACTACATGCCATTTTTTTTTTTTTTTTAATTCTGGACTTTGCTCCCGGACTTGTTACATTAGGGCAGTGGTGGTCTGGTCCTGGATCACTGATTCCAAGGTTGGGGGGCTCAAGCCCCACTCTCAACGGGTTGTCGCTCTCCTCCCAGTGAACTAACTGGGTTATCTAAGGCCAGCCATGTCTCTCACTGTCTGTGGTGGTAGGTCCATGTAAAAGAACCATTGCCGATTTTCATCAAGAACTGCATAGCTGTCAGCATGTTTCCGCCCTGTAGTGGCCTCGAGAGCCGTCCAGGGTGTACTCTGCCCCCAGCTGGAGTTGGCTGGGATGGGCGCCAACCTCCCCACGACCCGAATTATGATTAATCGGTTACAGAAAATGAATGAATGAACTTGTTAGATTAAAAGTATTGAAGTAAACTATTTTCTGTATGTTGTAGCCCATGTACTGAGTTTCATCTAGTTATGGTTCAAGCCAGGTTTTAAAGATCTATTTTGAATCTAAATGCCCAGATACAAGGAGTAAAATCACAATTCACTAGCAAAGGTTTAAAGGCAAATTTCTCGGTTTGCGGCTTCCACACATGATCATGTTTAAAGTTTGGTTGCGTCACTTCTGGATGGGCAAGATATTCGTGCTATATTCATCTGAAAGCTCAAACTTTAAACTTTTGTAAAGTAATGTCAATTTATAATTCGTCTTCTTCAACATGTGACTCACTCTGCCAAAACAACTCACAGATAACAATTTTATTGCTCATAATCTGATGCACACCACCCTTATAACATTCTTTCATGTTTCTATGTGCTGTTTTTTCCTCTTTAATAAAAAGTGAGATTTGGTTATGCATCTCACATTGTGTGCATTTATTAAAGGGTGTCATATTAAAGTGTGTGTTTGTTTGTTTGTTTTGTTTGTTTGTTTGTCTGTAATTTTGGAAACCAAACAATACAGTAGGAAACAGGGATAGAGGATCTCAGGTGAATTCAGTGACACTCAGTAATTTCAGATCATACTAAAATTAGTTCAGAATCAAGAGAAAGGTAAACATGCAATCAGTTTCCAAACAGCAGACAGGCAGCCTCTCTCAGGGGGAGTGTTGATCTCACGTTCCGAGGCCTTATTATTCCTGTCTGTGATGAAAATCACCTCATTTCGCCTTCACACTCACACTCATCACTCAAAGGCTTCAGGGGAAAAAGCAATTCGACTACATACAACTGCATGAAAACAGCTGGTTTGGAGGAAGACGTGTTAATATGCATGGGCGTGCGTGCATACACAAAAATACTCTCTCTCTCGCTCTCATTGGCGGATCCACTTAATCCTGTTATGGTATGGAACACAGACACAACCTTTCACACACACACACACACACACACACACACACACACACACACACACACACACACACACACACACACACAGACACACACACACACACACACACACACACACACACAGATGTGGCTGAACTTTGATAACCCAGCGGTTAGCCGAACTCGGGGGGTGGGGGGTGGGGGGGTGGGGGGATGTACTAGTGATAACCCATTGGGAGTGGGGCTTAAACCTCCAAGCTTAGGATCAGTGACCCAGCACCTTACCACCAGGCCAGCACTGCCCCTATCCTGCAGTCATTTGATGAGTTATCTTTGATGCACATCCTTATCCTGCCCGAAATAATAATAATAATAATAATAATAATAATAATAATAACAATAATAATAATAATAATAATTTAAAAATACATCCTTATTTAAACTCATTCAACTTATTTATGTTTTAATATCTCCGTCTTTCTCCACCTTTCTCCTCCTTCCTTTTAGAATTTTTTCTGGTTGTTTCTTGAGAGGTTGTTTACTGCACTTCATATCGTTTGCTCGTGCAAAAAAACGCTACAACATAGCGTGACAATGAGAGTACCACTGCCAACTAGCGGAGTGAAGGTGCAATTACATGTAATTCTCGTTCACAATTCTAGAAAATACATGTTCTTCAGGGGCAGACATGCTCAACACTATTTGAGAAACACTGCTATAATACCATGTCTTTAATTCTTATGACCCTGGGGAACATGTATTTTTTGCCATACAGTACTATAATTAACTCTTTTTATTTATTTATTGATTTATATTATTTTAATGGTAATAAAGATACAATGTAGTGCAGATGTGTATTCATAAAAAAAAAAAAAAAAATCATAATAATAATACTATTTCTAGTTGCGTGCTGGGTGGGCTTGAAATGTTTTTTTTTTTTTTTTTTCTTCCTAGAGGGCGCGTCACAGAAAATAATTGAAAAGCACTGCTCTAACTGAATAAACAAACTCATGTTGTGTCCTAAATCATATACTGATACTCATTCACTGACGTATTTGCTAAATTGAATCATACTATTTGGATTACAGGTTGGAGCCTACTTCAGCCAGCACCGAGCATAGGCGGGGCTCAACATTTGGACTGTGGGAGAAAACCAGAGTACCCTGAGGCAGCCCACAATAACATGGGAGAACATAAAAAATTCACACAGAAACTGAGCTGGAGCTTTGAATCCACGGACTGTGCTAACCATTACAGCACCATGCCGGCTCACTTCAAGAGTGTTCAAAACCTCGATTATTTTCAAATAAGGAACAAAAGGCAGCAATATGGTTTTAAATAATTAAATTATTTTTCCAGAAAAGTTGTAATATTGGGAGGAAAATCTTTCATGTAAAACTTCTTTGTATTTTGTAACTATGAGGATAGTCATTGTTGAATGCAGCCGTGGGGGGCGGGGGGTGGGGGTGGGGGGGGGGGGGCACAAACCAGTGTCTCTCCCTCACGCCGGTCCCAAGCCCGGATAAATGCAGAGGGTTGCGTCAGGAAGGGCATCCGGCGTAAAACAAATGCCAAATAAACTATGCGAATCACAAGAAAGAAAGGATAGTCATTGTTGCTTGAAAGTAAACATTTTTGAGTAATTTTGCATAAAGAGTTCAGCTGCGCCTTCATGATGCAACATATATTTTTAAGCAGCAGACAGACCTGGACTAAGAACAGCCAAATCAGCCACAGGTACAAGCCATGCTACTGTACCTCATGCAGAATGAGGCCTTTCATTGTCCTGCCAAAATACACATAAACATCCCTGGAAGAGACAGTGTCTTTCTAAAATGCCAACATACACCTCTGCATCAATGATACTTTCACACACACACATATAAAACGCACCCATGCTGTGGAAACTGGTGCAGCCTCATAGGATGTGCATGCTGATAACAGTTCGAACTGGGAGTTTTCATATTTGGCACAGGGAGCTTGAACTAACCTCACCCTGCACAGGCTTCCACACTGACTCAGTTGATATGAGATGCACTTAGGCTCATGAAACTAATTTCACTTTAATGAATGGTTTCCTCCTTCCATAATAGACTTTCAAGTTATATTTCTGAATACAAAAGCAGACTGTTACGTGAGTGATTTTCTTAAGTATTCTGGAGCTCATGGACTATATTGGGCACAGTTGCATGTCAGTTTCTCAGGCAGTGCAACTGGAGAATTCAAAAGGTCTATCTGCACCTCAACACGTTTTATTAAAAATATCAGTGGATTAATTATCATCAGTGACCCTCAGCAACAGTTAACAAGTGGACTGGTACAGTCTGATAGTTTATTTTTCAATGATTGTGTGAAGTGCAACAATCCAGTCAGAAGGTGAGTTTACACTCGACTGTACACCAGCACCTATAAATAATCATCACTTTCACTTTCTCATTTTATTTTGAATCAGGCATCGTGTTATTTCATCATTGTTTAGCTCACTCTTTGTCTAGTATATATGAGCAGAGTATTGCACTAGGTACTGCAAACATTACCACACACAGATAAACAGGTACAACGACGAAAAAAGCTTAAAATGGACAGCATCATGTATGGCAATGTGGTGAATAGTATCAGGTTGTAAATAGTTTGATGATTTAATCAACATGTGAAGGGAAAATGTGTGATGCTGTATTGCGAGGCATTTTTTCTAAACTCCTCCATCAGTAAGTGTCCAGCATCTCCTTTTTTTTTTTTTTTTTTTTTTTTTTTTTTTTTTAACTCAGATATGAAAGCAGTAAAACTAGGACACACTTTATCTAGCGTTGATCTTATTTCTTCTGGACTATTTAAAGAAAATACTTAGGATCATATAGAAACTGCATATATATATATATATATATATATATATATATATAGATAGATAGATATAGATATATAGATAGATATATATATATATATATATATATATATATATATATATATATATAATATAATAGCTCTTCCTCTCTTTTTTATTCACGTCTTACTGCTCTTTTCCCCCGAGTGTGGTTTAAAAGGAAAGAAAAAAACAGAAGCTAGCTTTTTTTTTGTTTTTTTTAAAGAGCTCAAGTTTTTCCCAAAAGTAATTTTGAAAAGCTGATTGTAAATTAGCCTTGATAATGCTGCATTGCCCCAGATGGCAGTGTCAGTTCACCTTTTAACAGTCATCTACATTTCATTAATCTCTCTCTCTCTCTCTCTCTCTCTCTCTCTCTCTCTCTATATATATATATATATATATATATATATATATATATATATATATATATATATATATATATATATATATATATATATATATATATATATATATATATATCCCAAGCCCGGATAAATGCAAAGGGTTGCGACACTGGCATAATACTTTTGCCAGAATACAAAATGCAAATCAGAGAGACTGATTCATACCGGATTGGTCGAGGCCCAGGTTAACAACGACTGCCATCAGTACTGTTAACCAACAGGGTGCTGGTGGAAATTGGACTACTGTTGGTCGAAGAAGGATAGGCGGGAAGTGTGTCCGTAGGGAGGGTGAGAGAGAGAGAGAGAACAGGAAAAGCATGAGTCTAGGACTGAAAGTAGGGACTTTGAATGTTGGAACTATGACAGGAAAAGGTAGAGAGCTGGCTGACATGATGCAGAGGAGGAAGGTGGACATACTGTGTGTTCAGGAGAACAGGTGGAAAGGTAGCAAGGCTAGAAGCTTAGGAGAAGGGTTTAAGCTGTTTTTTCATGGTGTGGATGGGAAGAGAAATGGAGTAAGAGTCATCTTTAAGGAGATGTTCGTCAGGAATGTTCGAGAAGTGAAAAGACTATCAGACAGAGTGATGAGTCTCAAGTCAGAAATTGAAGGTGTGATGGTCAATATTGTTAGTGCTTATGCCCCACAGGCAGGATGTGAGCTAGAAGAGAAGGAGAGATTCTGGAGTGAGTTAGATGAAGTGATGCAGAGTACCCCCAGAGGTAAAAGACTGGTCATTGGGGCAGACTTCAATGGACATGTTGGTGAAGGAAACAGAGGGGACGAGGAAGTGATGGGCAGGTTTGGTATCCAGGACAGGAACAAAGAAGGACAGATGTTGATAGATTTTGCAAAAAAGATGGAAATGGCTCTGGTTAATACTTTCTTCCAGAAGAAACAGGAGCATAGGGTGACTTATAAAAGTGGAGGTAGGAGCACACAGGTAGACTACATCTTGTGTAGATGATGCAGTTTGAAGGAAGTCAGTGACTGCAAAGTAGTAGTGGGTGAGAGTGTTGCCAAGCAGCATAGGATTGTGGTGTGCAGGATGACGCTGATGGTGAGGAAGGTGGAGAAGGCAAAGGCAGAGCAGAAGACAATGTGGTGGAAGCTGAAAAAGGAAGAGTGTCGTGTTGTCTTCAAGGAGGAGTTGAAACAGGTTTTTGGTGGTCAGGAAGTGCTTCCAGATGACTGGACAACTACAGCTAATGTGATCAGGGAGACAAGTAGGAGAGTTCTTGGTGTGTCCTCTGGAAGGACAGTAGAGGAGTAAAGGAGACTTGGTGCAGGAGTGTGTGCAAAAGAAGAGGTTAGCTGAGAAGAAATGTGACATAGAGAGGACATTGTAATGCAAAGGTAGCGGTGTCAAAGGCCAAACAGAGGGTGTATGATGACTTGTATGCTAGGTTTGACAGTAAGGAGGGAGAAAATGATTTATACAGGTTGGCACAGCAGAGAAATAGAGATGGGAAGGACGTGCAACAAGTTAGAGTGATTAAGGAAAGGGTGGGGAATGTATTGACTGATGACAGAAGTGTGCTGGGAAGATGGAAAGAGAACTTTGAAGAGCTGAAGAATGAGGAAAATGACAAAGAAAAAAAAGAGTGGAAAAGATGACTGTTGAGTACCAGAAAGTAGCAAAGATTAGTAAGGGTGAACTGAGGAGGGCATTGAAGAGGATGAAGAGTGGAAAGGCAGTTGGTCCTGATGACATACCGGTCGAGGTCTAGGAGAGGTAGCAGTAGATGTTCGGACTAGAACATTCAGCAAGGTCTTAGACAGTGAGAGGATGCCAGAGGAATGGAGGAGAAGTGTGCTGGTGCCCATTTTTAAGAACAAGGGAGACGTGCAGAGTTGTAGCAACTAAAGACGGATAAAGTTGATGAGCTACATGATGAAGTTATGGGAAAGAATAGTGGAAGCTAGACTAAGGGCAGAGGTCAGCATTTGTGAACAACAGTTTGGTTTCATGCCAAGAAAGCGAATCACAGATGAGTGTTTGCTTTGAGGATGTTAATAGAGAAGTACAGAGAAAGTCAGAGGGAGCTGAATTGTGCCTTTGTGGATCTGGAGAAAGCATACGACAGGGTGCCGAGAGAGGACCTGTGGTATTGCATGAGAAATTCTGGAGTAGCAGAGAAGTATGTTAGAGTGTTGCAGGACATGTATAAGAAATGAAAGGCAGTGGTGAGGTGTGCTGGCGGTGTGAGAGAAGAGTTCAAGGTGGAGGTGGGACTGCATCAAGGGTCAGCTCTGATCCTTTTGTTTGCTATGGTGATGGAGAGACTGACAGACAAGGTTAGACAATAATCTCCATGGATTATGATGTTTGCAGATGACATTGTGATCTGTCGTGAGAGCAGAGAACAAGTGCAGGAAAATCTAGAGAGGTGGAGATATGCCCTAGAAAGGAGAGGAATGAAGGTTAGTCTCAATAAAACCGAATACATGTATGTGAACGACAAGGACCCACGACGAACGGTGAGGTTACAGGGAGCAGAGATAAAGAAGGTGGAGGATTTTAAGTACTTTGGCTCAACAATCCAGAGCAATGGAGAGTGTGGAAAAGAGGTTAAAAAGCATGTGCAGACAGGTTGGAATGGCTGGAGAAAAGTATCCAGTGTGGTGTCTGATAGAAAGGTATCGGCAAGAATGAAAGAAAATTTTTACAAGACGGTGATGAGACCAGCGATGTTGTATGGTTTAGAGACAGTGGCCCTGGGGAAAAGACAAGAGTGGCTAGATTGAGATGGGCTGGACAGGTACAGAGGAGGGATAGTGAGTACATCGGTAGTAGGATGCTGAGGTTGGAACTACCAGGCAGAAGGCCGAGAGGAAGACCAAAGTGAAGATTTATGGATGTGGTGAAGGAGAACATGAAGGTAATTGGAATAAGAGTAGAAGATACTGAAGATAGGGTGAGATGGATGCAGATGTTTTGCTACGGCGACCCCTGAAGAGAAAAGCCGAAAGGAAAAGAAGAAGAAGATATTTACAGTAGGCCCTTGACTATTCACGGCTTTGCACTCACGGTTTGAGTATTCGCAGATTGCCGAGCAAGTCTCACGTGATTCAAATTCAGCCAATGGCTGTCCTCCTTCCTGCCGATTGTTTATTATGTAATGCCCCTTTTTCTCATTCGCGCACAAGTTGTCAATGAGCCTTTTTTAGTGTGTTTTAATTACCAGTTAAGTTCTATGGTATCACTCAAACGCCTGCTGAGCACCAGAAAAAGGTAATGAAGTTTGATGTCTCTTCTGAAGAAATAAGACTTTCTCCGGAAGAAATGACACTTTCCTCTGAAGTGCCTGAAGAGGAATAATCGTCTGAACTGTTGTAAAACACTCCACCATTAAAGTCTTTTTTAATTATTATTCCAGTGTTATATTTTATTTACTGTGGTGAAACATGTTTCTCATTTTGTTATGTTTATCCAATTTATTACATTTCTTGTTATTTTATGTCCTTTTTGTTATGGTCTGTGTTTTCGGGGACTTTGGCTCTGTGGCTCGAACTAACTGTTCACTCTCTGCTTCAGCTGAGGGGGCGTGGCTGAGCTGCTTGGTGGATGACACCTGAATTCACTATTCTCATTTACTCACAATAAACAAAAGCAGGCTCACCTCTGAGCCAGAGGATTAACTTACATCACATCATCGCTTCTTTGGTTTGTAATACTCTCTAACTCTCTCAATCTAAAAAAGTGTTTTCTACTCGCTCTGGCTGAGGAGCGTGGCTGAGCTGCTCGGACTTAATGCAGTTCATACCTGAATTCAGTCATCTCATGCATAATGCAATACCTTCCTCCAGTGGGCATTTTTGAAAACTGCAGTGCTGTATGTTTCAAAGAGAATTCATTTAAAGGTGTTTTTATATGTATGCTGTCTACGTTTATATTTTATTATCAATAAATATCACAGTAAAAAAAATAAGTTTTTCTTAATCATTACTACATTGTACTACATTAATACTGAATTAATGACTAAGACTGTCTATAGAATGTGTTTAAGAAGCATATTGTAGCGCATGTAATAGATACATAGTATTTTACTTCAGACTGCTGATTCGCATATGTAACGTGATACATGGGGTTTTACTTCCGGGTACAGAACTTGCGGATGATCTTCATTCACGGGAGGGGCCAGAACCAAATCCACGTGAATATCGAGGGCCTACTGTATAGGGGTCCCTCGCTACTTTGCGCTTCAATTCATGCAGCTTCAGTGTGTTGCGTTTTTTTTTAAAACAAATAAATAACTATTCATTAAAATAAAAAATAAGGAAATTAAGGAAGAATAGGAGGAAAGTTAAGGAAAATGCCACAGAAACAAGGCCAATTATGCAAAAACAACAACAACCACAACAAAAAATACCCTTAACCCAACACAAAACAAGAACAACCCAAAATCTCACATTAAAACTAGTTACATTGTTGTGAGGTGAGCATCCGAGTTCATGCACACGCATCCATGTGCGTGCGAGCACGTCTGTATATGTGTTTATTTATATTTTATTTACATCTTATGCATTATTTTTAATGTTTAATTGTTATTATAAGCATTTATAGAATTGAATATGTATTCATTAATATTATATACACATATACATGTACGTATATGTCAGTTGGGGGTTGGAGAGGGTTCATCCTCCTTCGAGGATTTCGATGGTCGCGTGGGGATTTCGGTCCCAATTAACGGCGGAAAGTGAGGGATCCCTAATGTATATACATATACATCTGTGAGATGCTCCACCGAAAATAGGCGCTTGTTGCAAGGACCACTATAGAGATAAAGACCAGAAAACTAAAAATGGTCCATTTTTATCGAAATTCAGATTTTTGCATCAACTATTAAAACAAAAATTCAACTATCACTTGTTCACATGAAATTGACTAAAACTCACTAAAAATGTCTTTTTTTTGTCCATTTTTCTGGCGAAACTCTCATAAAAATGGATAAAAACAGTAAAAAAGCTTTCTGGTTTTCGTTGCAATTTTTCACAGAGTTCGGTATAATCCAAGCTCCAGAAGAACGGCCATGAAGTAGTTTTTCCATTTTGTATATATTGATTTGATATTAAAATGAGCATCCCTGCCATTTCAGCAAATAAAATAAAAGTTATGATGCTCGTAAACAATGCAGGCTAGTTGCTAATGAAGATCTGAAATGAGCACACTGCTTGGTCAGCTCTCTCTATATATACTTCTATATAGTTTATTCCATTTCTATTTCTACTTGTTCTTTAATTTCATCCCACCTTCACTTTTTAACTTCCCAGTTTGTATGTAAACAGTAACTTAATCAGATGGATTAAGGCTTTCATTATTGACAGACCTCAGTGTGTTACTGTAAATGGAATGAAGTCTTCTATAGCCAGCCTATCCACTGGAGCACCACAAGGTTGTGTTTTGTCACCCATTCTGTTTATTATTTCCACCAACAATTGTGTCAGTAAGGCAACAAACAGTTTTAACATCAGGTTTGTTGATGATGCCGCTATCGTTTCACTTCTTAAATCTGCTGACCTTGACCATAAAAATGAGGTTTCTAACTTTACAAATTGGTGCAAAGATAACTTTTTGATCTTGAATACTAAAAAAAAACTAAGAAAATGATTATAGATTTCAGGAAACCTTGTAATTCTTTGAACCCTGTTTCAATCCACAATGAAGATATTGAAATTGGGAACACATACAAATATTTAGGCACTGTTCTTGATTCGAAATTATCGTGTAATGATAATATTGATTATGTTTATAAGAAAGGTTAGCAGAGGTTGTACTTCCTTTGTCATTTAAACACTATTGGAATTGATTGTTCACACATGGTTCTTTTCTATAAAACTATATACTTATATCAAATATATAGAATAATATCAACATTAATTTCAAATAAATTAAATTCAAGCAAAATAATTTGAAATAGATCAATTTTAATCAAATTCACTCATCAAATATCAAATACTGTATCAAATATAATTTCTAGGATGCGATCTTTCTGCTTGTAAATGGTTCCGATTGTCGACGGAGGTATTCGGAAGAAACGTGCAACATTCACATGTTTTTCACCAACATCAATTTTCTTGATAATAGCCATCTTCATTTCTATTGAGATGGCTTGCCGCTTTTGATGATTACCACTATCACTAGTAGGCTTATGCTTCTGACCAACCATATTTGCTTTGGATTACAAAAGTCCGCAACACAGTGTAAACACAAAGATCACAGAGACGGCGTCTTAACACAAGAGTAACGCACAGTGGACTGGGAAGAAGGAGGGCTTAAACTTACCAATTTTATTCGACCAGTCTATGTAACAGTAAAATGAAGCGTTCACTGCCTGTAAAAGTGAGTTTACACAGTATTTCTGGACTCCCTGCCACTGGGGAATGTTCATCAGTCACAACACATTTGATTGTTCTGCAGTGCTTTAAAAAACAGGATGGATGGAGCGATGAACCAGATATGGACCTATCAGAAAATGATGAGTATTTTTCACATTCATAAATTTAAAAAATGTTCCCGGCCATGTGCTTTTGTTTATGTTCGTGTTGATTAATTTAACTTGCCATGTGCTAAAATTGGCATTTGTGTTGATTGGCTCATTTTACTTGGAAAAATGTTTAAAGAAATGTTTAAAGGAAAAGCACCAGGAGGGAAAACTAAGGGAAGAAAACCTATTTTTTTTAAATTATGCTGTTTTCTATTTATTTTCAACTTTCATGTAAGTAGTTTGGTTGATACCACAAAATGAATAACACAAATACCACTAAAACTCTTTTATTGTTCTGTTATTATTCATGTTACCCACCTCAATGGTAATAAACACTTATCCTTCCACTATGCTATTAACATTTTAATAACCCCCCCCCCTCAATTTTTTTAAGTGCCCTGGGTGCTTATCATGTCGATAATAGTAATTCTGTACTTTAAACTTTAACTAAATATAAAATCAATATCTAAAGCCTGTATCTGTGAATGAGAGCCGAACACTGAGAGATACAATATGCACACTGAGGTGCTGTGGAATGGAATAAATGAATAAATAAATAGTAGCAGCAAGATGGATAGACCAGAATGTAAATGAAGTAAAGTGCGGCAGTGCAATACAATCGTAGAGTTTGAGGATTTAATGAAATTTTATAAAGAACTGATGTCTCTTTTAGAGTCTGTGTGAGTATGTGTCAGTGGAGGAGTGTGTGTGTGTGTGTGTGTGTGTGTGTGTGTGTGTGTGTGTGTGTGTGTGTGTGTGTGTGTGTGTGTGTGTGTGTGTGTGTGTGTGTGTGTGTGTGAAATTGCAAGGTGGTGGGGTATAGGTAAATGCTGTTTTTGAGGGTAATTGTGCTGATCTTGATATTTCTGTAATGATTTCCTGACAAAAGTGGTACAACAGTCCATTTCCCAGGTGTGTGGATCTGTCGCGATGTGGCTGGCCTTCTTCTGATCCCGGACAGCATATATTGTGTCCAAATCAGGTAGACAGCAGCCCATGATCATCTGTGCAGTTCTGATTACCCAGGCCAAGTCCTTTCTGTCCTTAGCAGTGCAGCTGTTACACCACTCGTTGCACTGAGACAAAGAAATCTTTCTATTGTAGTGCTGTAGAAGTTCTTGAACATCTGAGAGGAGAGACAAGTATGTTTCAGCTTCCTGAGGGAGAAAAGCCGATGTTGGGCTTCTTCACCATGTGTGAGGTGTTAACAAACTAGGACAGGTCAGATAAAATATGCATGCCCAGGAACTTAATACTGTCTACACGCTCCACCATCTCCCATTCAATACAAAGATGAGAATGCTCTTTCTTCCTGGTTCTTCTATGGTCCACTATGAACTCATTGGTCCAGCTGGTGTTCAGAATGAGGTTATTAGTCGAACACCAGTTTATCAGATGCTGAATCTCCTCGCTTTAGTGGATCTCATCATTGTCTGGTATGAGACCTACCACAGTGGTGTCATCAGAAAACTTCACAAGTGTGTTTGTGGAGTGGATAGCAGAGCAGTCATTTGTAAAGAGACTGAAGATAATCGGGCTGAGCACCCAGTGTTTAGGATCAGGGGGATGAGGTAGAGTTTCCTATCCTCATTAGCTGAGGTCGGTTGGTGAGAAAGTTCTTGATCCAGGAACACAAGGTGGCTGACAATCCCAAATTGTAGCGCCTCGGTACCAGCTTCTCCAGGAGAACAGTGATGAAAGCTAAACTGAAGTCCACAAATAGTATTCTGACATAAGCTCCAGTGCTCCAGTGCTCCAGTGGAGTCATTGCTGTGTGGAGTGTTACAAGACAGCATCCTCCATGGAGCAGCTCTCCCTGTAGGCGAACTAAAGAATGTCCAACTCAGCAGGGATAGCATCATTGATGTGGTTAAAGAGGATACACTCAAAGCACTTCATGATTACTAGGTTCAGGCCAACTGCTCTGTAATCATTGAGCAAGGCAGTGACTGTTTTTTTTTTTGGGCACAGGCACAATGATGGAGGACTTGAGGAAGACAGGGACCATAACAAGCTGCAGGGACAGGTTGAAAATGTCCAGGTTGAAAATGTCCACATGATTTTTTGGGTCCAGCTGATACCTTATGTGGCACTTCAGCCCGGTTGATCTTTGTCAGGGAAGACACCTGGTGCTGTTGCAGGATGAGGGCTGCTGCTCAATGATTCAAAGCATGCAAAGATTCTGTTCAGGGTGTCAGGCAGAGTGGGGTCATGACTGACCTGCTGTATGCTTTGCTTATAGCCCATGATGGTCCTTATACCTTTCCACATGTTGTGTGGGTTGTTGTTGGTGAAGAGGTCCTTGAGTTTTGCTAGTTGGATGCCCTTTATCAGTTCTTTCCTGGCCTTCTGTAAGCCAACCTATCATCTATTCTGAAGGCTGCATCCCGGTCTTTAAGCAGTGGCTGCACTGTGCAGTCCATTTATGCCTTGTGATAGGGAAAAGTTGTGGTGGATTTTGGGCAGGACATTGTCAGTGCAGAATTTACCATAAGGCAGAACAGCTGACGTATACTGTGTGTGTGTGTGTGTGTGTGTATATATATATATACACACACACACACACACACACACACACACACACACACACACACACATATATATATATATATATATATATATATATATATATATATATATATATATATATATATATATATATATATATATATATATATATATATATATATATATATATATATATATATACATATATATATATATATATATATATATATATATATATATATATATATATATATATATATATATATATATATATATATATATATAGAGAGAGAGAGAGAGAGAGAGAGAGAGAGAGAGAGAGAGAGAGAGAGAGAGAGAGAGGGTTTTCTGAGTAGATCCTTCCGTAGGAGAGTGCTCAATACTTTTTGGTAGAGCAAATAACAAAAATAAAAGGACAGGACAAAGACTTTCTATTGAAACTCCATTTATCACTGATATTTATCAGTGATAAATGGAGTTTCAATAGAAAGTCTTTGTCCTGT
The DNA here is from genome assembly GCA_024760905.1 of Plotosus lineatus. Classification (NCBI taxonomy): domain Eukaryota; kingdom Metazoa; phylum Chordata; class Actinopteri; order Siluriformes; family Plotosidae; genus Plotosus; species Plotosus lineatus. The sequence goes on along the minus strand of CM045738.1, from coordinate 2,127,533 downwards.
CCTTTTATTTTTGTTTATATATATATATATATATATACACACATACATACATATATATACACATACTGTGTATATGTATACAGTGCCCGGTTTGAACATATTCCAGTCTGTGTGCCTGAAGCAGTCTCGTAGTGCTGTTGAAGACTCATCAGTCCATATCTGATGGTGGATTCAGTCTTGCAGATCAGAGGTTTATATGCTGGGATCAGCTTCACTGTGATATGGCCTGTAGTGCCCAAGTGAGGAACTACAAGAGCTTTGCATGCTCCTGGAATGTTGCAAATCAACCTGATCCAGTGTGTTATTGTCTCTGGTAAGAAAGTCAATGAATCGGTGGAATTTGAGAAGCACCAATTTCAGTTCTACATGGTTAAAGTTGCCAGCCACAATCACAGGCACCTCTGGGTTAGCGTTCATCTGAGTGCTCCTCAACTGCTAGATTAGCATTAGCAAGAGAATTAGCTCTTAACAGAGCTGAGTTTGCTCACCAGTTTGAATGGTCTGCACTTCACTGCCAGATATTCCAGATCAGGGATCAAAATCTTTAAGAGTGTAACATATTTGTGTTAAGAAGAGGTTTAACCAACATACACTGTGAATGTACTAAAAGAGTATAGAGATTACCTGTCCTGGACATGATCTCGTTGGAATGAACCTTACTGGACATAGTGAACTATCAACATATTTAAAGCATAATTCAGCACAGACCATTTCTAACCTTCTTGATCACCCATGTATTCTGAATATGTAATTAAACACAGCCAAATCCACAACCAAATGTGTGCAAGATGTATCTGTTATTCTCTGTATCTTGCTGTAATACAACCCGAATTCCAGAAAAGTTAGGACATTCTCTAAATTTGAAAACATTAAAATGAAAATAATTTCAAATCAATTTCATGCTTGGCATGGACCAAGGACCACAAGGACCACAAGAACACACACACAAAATCACCCCACCCACACCAAATAAATATCCGTCCGCACCTGTGACTGTTAATTCTCATCTATGCAATTTTCAACCCTAACAGAGCATTGTTGCAAGTTTATCTGCTGGGTACCCGCAGATACCTGACCGTTGCAGGACTCTGCCTTAGGCAGATTATCCCGTCATTCAGATGAAAGCAGGTTTAGCTCTCTACCCCTGGGAGCCTGGAGTGCTTCCGATGCGAGTAAGGTAAAGGTAAAGTCTGTTGAACTTTTTACACCTGAGCCATAGTGGCTCAACAGACCGGTGCTTATCCCCGGTTTCCATAGCATGAAGTGTGGGGCCAGTGGCGTAGTGGTTAGAGTGCTGGGCTCATGATAGGGAGGTTGTGAGTTTAAATCCCAGTTAGCCTCCCACTGTGCTAAGACTCCTGGGCAAGGTATTAACCACAAGTGTGCCTCTGTTCACCCAGCAGTATAACTGGGTATTAGTCAATGTATACTGGGAAGGTAACCTGCAATGGACTAGTGTCCCATCCAGGAGGAATTGAACTCCTAGTTGCTTCACGCTATGGAAACCAGTGGCCTGATGAGCCACCATGGCTCGGGTGTAAAAAGCCCAACAGACTTTACCTTACCTACCATAGCGTGAAGCAACTAGGAGTTCAACTGCTCCTGGATGAGATGCTAGTCCATCACAGGTTACCTTCCCAGTACATTTTTACTGCTGGGTAAATAGAGGCGTACTTGTGGTTGAAACCTTGCCCAGGGGTCTTAGCACAGTGGGGGTCTAACTGGGATTTGAACACACAACCTCCTGATCATGAGCACAGCACTCTAACCACTACACCACCGGCCGCGGCATTTTCTTTCTGGAGTTGTTTTTTGTTATGCAGTGATTTTTTTTATATGAAGTGTGTTTGCACCCGTCGGCCACCGTAAAGCAGGTTGCCGACCCCTGTTCTACAGGTATCAAAATAGTTGGGATAGGGGCATGTTTACCACAGTGCAGTATTTCCTCTTCATGTCAAAACATTTTGAAGCCATCTGACCATCGAGTTTCTGGAGTTTTGGTGTTGGCATTTGGTCCCATTCTTGCCTGATACATGATTTCAGCCGTTGAAGAGTTTGTGGTCATCTTTAACATACCTTTTATTTAATGATACACCAACTGTTTTCTATAGGTGAAAGATCTGGACTGCAGACAGACCAATTCAGCAACCAAACTCTTTTCAGATGAAGCCATGCTGCAGTAATAGATGCAGTATGTGGTTTTGCATCGTCCTGCTGAAATACACAAGCCCTTCCGTAAAATAGATGCCGTCTGGAGGGCAGCATATGTTTCTCTAAAGCCATTATATACCCTTCAGCATTGATAGTTCTTTCCAAAACATGCAAGCGTCCTGTTCCATAAGCACTTATGCACCACATAACATTAGAGATGCTGGTGGCTTTTTAACTGAACGCTGCTAACATGCTGGAAGGTCTCTTCCCTCCTATTTATCCCAGAGACAGAGCGCCCATGATTACCAACAAGATTGTCACATTTGGACTCGTCTGATCATAGAACACTTTCTCCCTTTGAAACAGTTCATTTCAAATCAGCCCGACAGGTCAGGATGGAACTTCTGGACCATGTTCAATGGCTTCCTTTTTCATGATAATGCTTCAGTTTGCATCTCCAGATGGCATGGTGGCCTGTGTCCACTGACAGTGGTTTCTGGAAGTATTCCTGGGCGCATTCCATAATGTCATTGACACAATCATGCTAATAAGTGATGCAGTGTCTTCCAAGGGCCCGGATACCACAGGCATCCAACAAAGCCCTTCTGTCTCAATCCTTACAAACAGACATATCTCTGGTTTCTATGAATCTTTTGATGTTGTACATTGTATATGAATAATTTGAAGTTGAGGAACGCTCTTAAAGTACCCCACAATATTTTTTTGTTGCCCCTGTCTCAACTATTTTGAGAGCTGTAGAAGCATCAACTTTGAAATGGACATAAAATTCTATTTTTTTTCTTTCCGATTAAACATTTGTGTTGTGTTATCTATGTTATTCTGTGAATAAAATATTGATTTGTGAGATTTGAAACTATTTTAGTTTTCATTTATTCAAATTTAAAGAACATCCCAACTTTTCTGGACTTGGGGTTGTTGGTTGCAGTGAATACATACAGCTCATAGAGTCATAAAGTTCTCTGTTGTGATGGAGTGTGCGGCAGGTTGTTGTTTTACTGAATGCTGAAGCTGCTTCTGGTTAGACTGGATGTATTTCTCTGTAAGGTTTCAGACTGATTCTATTGGAATTCATCCTGCTACTAACATAATGAATAAAGATGAGTCTGTTCGAGAATCCCAAGCTATATCACTACTGCTGCAGTGCCTGACTGAGTTTGTATGTTTTAGGTCATGAGCAGATCTTTTCTTTCCCCACATTCGAGGCCTTGGAAGAGGTTCATCTTGGCTCCTGAATAATTCTGATTTTTGTTGTAGTATAGTCTCTATGTTTGCACTCCCAAAGTTTCTCTAGTCTTTCGAGTAGTGGACTGCAATAGCTTCTTCATATGGAGGTTGTTCAGGACATTACTGCTTTTTTTTTTTTTTTTTAAGTTCTCAGAATTTCTGCCATCTGTGTCTAACTAATGAATGTTTCTCTTTCCTCAGCTCCAAAATATTTTGCTTTTCTCTCATGGACTCCTCTCAGGTCTTTGTGTTGTGCTTCCAAGATATTCAGAGCTATTAACTATTTGGACAATCAATCTGGCAGGGGACACTGATGTAAAGAGAAAGGGAAACACATATATTCTAATATTTTTATTCACTGGACTCAAACAGATGTTCATGTTCTAGATTCTTTAACACCCCTCAAGGTACAGTTAAAGCTGAATGCTTTGCTCTATCATATCGTAAGCACCATTTGATTTTCAAGCTTCAGTGTATAGATGGAGCAGAACAACCAGCCTTGTTATTCTAGTACATCAAGAGATGCTTCTGTGTGTATGATGAGGAAAGACAAACACACACCCATGCATAAAATGTCTTTCTTCACTATAACATTAGTTTCCTGTCACTGGCTCTAACAGGCCCAGTCACCAGTCCAGTATGGCACTGCACAAACCCTGTGCACAAATCAAGCTCCCTGAAGACATGGTGTGTTAAGTCTGAAAGAAAATAGCAGTCCATGAAACACACAACAGAGAGCAGGACACAACACGCACCAACGCACAAACATAATGATGCTATCACAGCTCTTAAACGTACTGTTTAGAGTTGGGGGGCAATAAGTGCGGGTCATGTTCATGTCACAACTATAAATCCATTTTTAACACGTTCTACCCGCACCTAAAATCTGAATCTCTTTCGAAGAAATCACTTTCTCTTACACCTTAAATACAGTTAATGTCTTGCTGTGTGTGAGCTTTTAATGAAAAGTGAGGCCCGGTGGCACATGGCTCATTCATTCAACATCTCTTAATCTCTCCAGCTTTTACTCTCATCACCTCTCTCTCTCTCTCTCATATATATATATATATATTATATACAGTCGGCCCCCTACTGACGAAATTAATCCTTTTTTTTTTTTTTTTTTTTTTTTGTATTGCAGGAGTTTCATAAGTAGTAGGTGCATTTTACATGTAAAATGCCTGATTCGTTCCAAGGCTCCCAAGACAACCCCATAAACCCTTTAAAAATGATAAAAACACACCAATTTTGGATGGAGTATGTGTTAAAAGTAAAGGAAATTATTTATTAAATCATTTAATCATTTTATTAACATGTGACACCATTGTATTAACATATTTATTAATTAAACCATTATTAAACATTTTTATTAACACACACACACACACACACACACACACACACACACACACACACACACACACACACACAAAACTCGGGCAGCTGACGGAACAATTATTTTTAAATGTTTAAATGGACGGGATGTTGTATTGAAAGCGGAATTACAGTACCTGTTTGAAAGATCAGAGGTCCTCATTCAATATTAACTTGCTTCCTTGAGAGATCGGAGGTCTTCTCCCACAGAGCACTTTCTTTTAATATCGTGCTGAAATAATTGCTAACTGGAGTGGTGGTCCCGATTTCTAAGAAGGGGGACTGGAGGGTGTGTTCCAATTATCGGGGAATTACACTCCTCAGCCTACCTGGGAAAGTCGATGTAGGGGTACTAGAGAGGAGGATCCGACCGATAGTCGAACCTCAGATTCAGGAGAAATAATGTGGTTTACGTCCTAGCCGTAGCACTCTTGACCAACTCTATACGCGCCACAGGATTCTGGAAGGGGCATGGGAGTTTGCCCAATCTGTCCACATGTGCTTTGTGGATTTGGAGAGGGCTTTTGACCGTGTCCCTCGAACGATCTTGAGGGGCGTGCTCCGAGAGTACGGCGTTCCGGACCCGTTGCTACGAGCCATTCGGTCACTGTATCACCAAAGCCAGAGTTTGGTCCGTATTGGCAATAACAGGTCGAATTCGTTTCTGGTGGGAGTTGGAGTCTGCCAAGGTTGTCCTTTGTCACCGATTCTGTTCATAATTTTTGTGGACAGAATTTCTAGGTGCAGTCGATGCATTGAAGGGTTCTGGTTTGGTGGCCATTGGATCTCATCTCTGCTTTTTGCGGATGATGTTGTCCTTTTGGCTTCATCAAGTCAGGACCTCAAGCTCTCATTGGAGCGATTCACAGCCGAGCGCGAAGAAGCTGGGATGAGGCTCAGTACCTCCAAGTCCGAGGCCATGGTTCTCAGTCGGACAAGGGTGGGATGCACCCTCCGGGTCGGGAATGAGGTCCTGTCCCAAGTGGAGGAGTTTAAGTATATTGGGGTCTTGTTCACGAGTGAGGGAAGGATGGAGCGAGAGATCAACAGACGGATCACTGCAGCCTCTGCTGTTAAGCGGAGCCTGTACTGGTCCATTGTGGTGAAGAAGGAGCTGAGCCACAAGGCGAAGCTCTCAATTTACCAGTCAATCTACGTTCCAACCCTCACCTCTTGTCACGAGCTTTGGGTAGTGACCGAAAGAACAAGATCACTGATACAAGCAGCTGAAATGAGCTTCCTTCGCCGGGTGGTGAGGTTCTCCCTTAGTGATAAGGAAAGAAGTTCTACCATCTGTGGAGAGCTTGGAGTAGATCCACTGCTCCTCCACATTGAGAGGGGCCAGTTGAGGTGGCTCGGGCATCTGGTCAGAATGCCTCCCGGACACTTCCCTGGTGTGGTGTTTTGGGCATGTCCAACCGAGAAGAGACTCCGTCGACCTGGAGCACGCTGGAGGGACTATGTCTCTTGGCTTATCTGGGACCACCTCAGTGTCTCCCCGGGAGAATTGGAGGAAGTGCCTGGGGAGAGGGACGTCTGAACCTCTTTGCTTAGGTTACTGCCCCCGCGACCTGACCCTGGACTTACCGGAAGATGATGATGATGATAATATATATATATATATATAACAAAAATAAAAGGACAGGACATTCTTCTATATATTCTATATTTAGATATCTATATTCTTCTATAATCACCTGAAGAGAGAGGATGGTTTCACCACCCCTCAAAACAGATCTGTAGTGATAAATGGAGTTTCAATAGAAAGTCTTTGTCCTGTCCTTTTATTTTTGTTATTTGCTCTACCAAAAAGTATTGAGCACTCTCCTATGGAAGGATCTACTCAGAAAATCCTATATATATATATATATATATATATATATATATATATATATATATATATATATATATACACACACACACACACACACACACACACACACACACACACACACACACACACACAGGGATCCCTCACTTTCCGCTGTTAATTGGGACCACAATTCCCCCACGATAACTGAAATCCACAAAGTAGGATCAAACACCCCCCCAATCGACATATACATACATGGATATGTGTATATAATATCAATAAATGCATATTCAATGCTATAAATGCTCATAATAACAATTAAACATTCAAAAATAATGCATAAGATGTAAAATGTAAATAAAATATAAATACACACACAACGATGCACAATGCAGCCGTGAAGGGAGGGTGGGCTAATCAGTGTCTCCCCCCTTACGTCGGCCCCAGGCCTGGAAAAATGCAGAGGGTTGTGTCAGGAAGGGCATCCGACATAAAACCAATGCCAAACTTTATTATGCAAATCACAAATATTACCTCCATACCGGATCGGTCGAGACCCAGGTTAACAACGACCGCCATCAGTGCTGTTAACCAATAAGGTGCTGATGGAAATTGGATTACTGTTGGTTCGACGAAGAAGAGGCGTGGAGGGGGGGGGTGTCCGTAGGCAGAGAGCGAAGAGGAAAAGCATGAGGAGGGACTTTGAATGTTGGAATTATGCAAGGAAAAGATAAACAGCTGGCTGACATAATGCAGAGGAGGAAGGTGGACATACTGTGTGTTCAGGAGACAAGGTGGAAAGGTAGCAAAGCTAGAAGCTTTGGAACAGAGTTTAAGCTGTTTTTCCGTGGTGTTCATGGGAAGAGAAATGGAGTAGGAGTCATCTTGAAAGAAGGGGTTGGTCAGGAATGTTCTAGAAGTGAAAAGGGTGTCAGACAGAGTGATGAACCTCAGGTTAAAAATTGAAGGTATGATGTTCAATGTTGTTAGTGCTTATGCCCCACAGGCAGGATGGAAGTTAAAAGAGGAGAGATTCTGGGGTGAGTTAGATGAAGTGATGCAGAGTACCCCTAGAAGTGAAAGAGTGGTCATTGGTGCAGTCTTCAATGGACATGTTGGTGCAGGCAACAGAGGGGACAAGGAAGTGATGGGCAGGTTTGGTATCCAGGACAGGAACACAGAAGGACAGATGTTGATTGATTTGGCAAAAAGGATGGAAATGGCTGTGGTGAATACTTTCTTCAAGAAGAGACAGGAGCATAGGGTGACTTATGAAAGCGGAGGTACGAGCACCTAGGTAGACTACATCTTGTGTAGGCGATGTAACTTGAAGGAAGTCAGTGACTGTAAAGTAGTAGTGAGTGAGAGTGTTGCCAAACAGCATAGGATGGTGGTGTGCAGGATGACGCTGATGGTGAGGAAGGTGAAGAAGGCAAAGACAGAGCAGAAGACAAAGTGGTGGAAGCTGAAAAAGGAAGAGTGTCGTGTTGTCTTCAATGAGGAGTTCAAACAGGATTTGGGTGGTCAGGCAGTGCTTCCAGATGACTGGGCAACCACAGCAAATGTGATCAGGGAGACACGTAGGAGAATACTTGGTGTGGCATCTGGAAGGAGAGGAGATAAGGAGACTTGGTGGTGGAATGAGGAAGTGCAGGAATGTGTATAAAGGAAGAGTTTATCTAAGAAGAAGTGGGACATTGAGAGGACTGAAGAGAGTAAACAGGAGTACAGGGCGACACAACGTAAGGCGAAAGTAGCGTGGCAAAGGACAAACAGATGGCTTGTATGATGACTTGTATGATAGGTTGGACAGTAAGGAGGAAGAAAATGATCTATACAGGTTGGCACAGCAGAGAGATAAAGATGGAATGGACGTGCAGCAAGTTAGCGTGATAAAGGACAGAGAGGGAAATATACTGACTGATGACAGAAGTGTGCTGGGAAGATGGAAAGAGTACTTTGAAGAGCTGATGAATGAGGAAAATGAGAGAGAAAAAAGAGTAGAAGAGGTGACTATTGAGGAGCAGGAAGTAGCAAAGATTACTCAGGGTGAAGTGAGGAGGGCACTGAAGAGGAAGAAGAATGGAAAGGCAGTTGGTCCTGATGATATACCGGTGGAGGTATGGAAGTGTCTAGGAGAGATAGCAGAAGATTTTCTGAGAAGAACATTCAACAAGGTCTTCGAGAGTGAGCAGATGCCGGAGGAATGGAGGAGAAGTGTGCTGGTGCCCATTTTTAATAACAAAGGAGACATGCAGAGTTATGGCAACTATAGACAGGATAAAGTTGATGAGCCATACAATGAAGTTATGGGAAAGAATAGTGGAAGCTAGACGGCAGAGGTCAGCATTTGTGAAAAACAGTTTTGGTTCATGCCAAGAAAGAGCACCACAGATGCAGTGTTTGCCTTGAGGATGTTAATAGAGAAGTACAGAGAAGGTCAGATGGAGCTGCACTGTGCCTTTGTGGATCTGGAGAAAGCATATGACAGGGTGCCAAGAGAGGAACTGTGGTATTGTATGAGGAAGTCTGGAGTGGCAGAGAAGTATGTTAGAGTGGTGCAGGACATGTATGAGAGATGTAAGACAGTGGTGAGGTGTGCTGTCGGTATGAGAGAAGAGTTCAAGGTGGAGGTGGGACTGCATCAAGGGTCAGCTCTCAGCCCCTTCTTGTTTGCGATGGTGATGGACAGGCTGACAGACGAGGTTAGACAAGATTCTCCATGGACTATGATGTTTGCAGATGACATTATGATCTGTAGTGAGAGCAGAGAACAAGTGGAGGAAAATCAAGAGAGGTGGAGGTATGCCCTGGAAAGGAGAAGAATGAAGGTTCGCCTCAGAAAATCAGAATACATGTGTGTGAATGAGAAGGACCCAGGAGGAACAGTGATGTTACAGTAAGCAGAGATAAGATAGGTGGAGGATTTTAAGTACTTAGGCTCAACAATCCAGAGCAATGGACAGTGTGGAAAAGAGGTGAAGAAGCGTGTGCAGGCAGGCTGGAATAGTTGTAGAAAAGTGTCCGGTGTGATATGCGATAGGAGAGTAACAGCAAGAATGAAAGGAAAAGTGTACAAGATGGTGGTTTGAGGCCAGCGATGTTGTGTGGCTTAGAAACAGTGGCACTGAGGAAAAGACAGGAGGCAGAGGTGGAGGTCGCAGAGATGAAAATGTTGAGGTTCTCTCTGGGAATAACGAGGATGGATAGGATCAAAAATGAGTATATCAGAGGGACAGCCCATGTAAGATGCTTTGGAGACAAAGTCAGAGAGGCTAGATTGAGATGTTTTGGACATGTACAAAGGAGGGATACTGAGTATATTGGCAGTAGGATGCTGAGGTTGGAACTACCAGGCAGAAGGCCTAGAGCAAGACCAAACAAGAGATTTATGGATGTGAAGGAAGGCATGAAGGTCGTTGGAGTAAGAGAAGAAGATGCAGAGGACAGGGTGAGATGGAGGCGGATGATTTGCTGTGGCGACCCCTGAAAGGAACAGCCGAAAGGAAAAGAAGAAGAAGAAGAAGAAGAAGAAGAAGACACACAAAGATGCATGCACTCAGATGTGCACCTCACAAAAATGTAGTTTTGATGGGAGGTTTTGGGTTATTTTTTGTTTTGTGTTCTTTTATTTATTTATTTTTTTTTTTGTATAATCAGCCTTGTTTTTGTGTCATTTTCTTGAACCTATTCCCCCGTTCTTCCTTAATTTGCTTTTTTTTTTTTTTTTTTTTTTTTTTTATTTCGATGAATATTAAAAAAAAAACAAACAAAAACAAAACCAAATAAACAACAACAACAACAAAAAAAAAACTCGATGCACTAAAGCCACATAAATTTAAGTGCAAAGTAGTGAGGGATCCCTGTATATACTCTCTCTCTCTCTCTCTCTCTCTCTGTCTGCACCCCTCCCCCCATCTCTCCCCTTCTCTGCCTCCGCACCCAAAAAAAAAAAAAAAAAAAATCCATCTGGGATTGAGGATCATTAACATTTCCTGCAAAGGTCTTGACAAAATGTGGAAAATGCTAATGATAACGGTAGTTTTCCGAGTTTCATATGTATAATGCCTTCTACGTGCTCAAATACACCTTATGGCCTTTGCATACATTCCTTTGTATCTTTCTCGGGAAGCAGGGAGCTTCAGAAAAATACATAGCGACAGAATTCTCAGACTTCTATTATGAGATTTCAGTCTGACGGTGGAAGGTGTCTCAAAAAAGTTGAATGATAATACAAAAACCTCACTTTGTATTCATGTAATATTTCTCAATGTTACCATTTAGTTTTACCCATCTTACCTTTCTGTTTTATCATTTATTTACATGTTTTTCTTTTTCCAACTGAAAGTGAGAAAAGCTTTTTCTGAAAGCTGAACTCAGCTTAAAATTCTCGGATATGTTAAATTGTTCTGTCAAGCACAGCTGGAAAGTCAGAGAGGAATAAAAGGATGATGTTATTTTTTACACAGTATTCTGAGAGCACTGGTCTGATAGAACATCTATTCCTCTCCACACTGTAAAATTAACACTGTCTATAGATAGAACCAAATACTGGGATCCCTTACTTTCCACGGTTAATTGGTCCCCACGCGACCATCAAAATCCATGAAGTAGGACTGATGTATACATACATGTATATGTGTCTCTAAAACCAATAAATACATATTCAATGCTATAAAGGCTTATAATAACAATTAATCATTCAAAAAATAACATAAGATGTAAATAAAATATAAATACACACACATACGGATGGTATTGCATGAGAAGAAGACGATGCAACAATGTAACTAGTTTTGATGGGAGATTTTGGGTTGTTTTTTGTTTTGTGTTGGTTTAAGGGTTTTGTTTGTTGTTGTTTGTTTTTGTTTTATTTTTTTTTTATTTATTTTTTTTTGCATAATTGGCCTTGTTTTTGTGGTAGTTTCCTTCACTTTTCCCCTATTCTTCCTCAATTTCCTTATTTTTAAATTCGATTAATATTTATTTATTTATTAAAACAAAAACAACAAAAAAACCTTGATGCACTAAAGCCGCATGAATTGAAGCGCTAAGTAGCAAGGGGTCCCTTTACAAACAATAGAGAAAGAAAATACCGCTGGTTTCACCTTGTACTTACCTGCACATTTATATCATCCGGTCTGTTTACATGTGGTTGTTCAGTGTTGCTTCATATGTATTTATGCACAGTGTGAACTTTTCAGCTAGTTTCTGCAGTTAGTGGGATTTATGCTCTTTGTGATTCCTCTCTTTATGAGATTGCATACTCCTATCAGTGGAACTTTGTCTCTTGAGTTTTAATAAATTTACTTCAGTCAGTACATAGATTGAGAAAGGATTAATCAGTAAATCGATTCACATATCTCCAGCCTCGCCCTAATATTGAAAAGATTGTTTAATGCAAGGAAAAATGACATCATAATCGTCATCATCATAATCAACATCATATTCCTTGGCTTAATCCAGGGTTGGGTTGCGGGTGCAGCAGCCTCAGCAACGAGGTCCAGATGTTCCTCTCCCCAGCCATTTCCTTCAGCTCTTTCAGGGGGACACTGAGGAATTCCCAGACCACCCAAAAGGCATAACCCCGCCAGTGTTTTCTAGGTCGACCAGGGTCTCTTACCATTTGGACATGAACAAAACACCACATCAGGGAGACGTTCAGGAAGCATTCTAACAAGATGCTCCTGCTACCTCAACTGGCTCCTCTCAAAGATGGGGAGCAAAGGTTTTACTCTGAACTCTTCTCAGATGGCTGAGATTCTCATCCTATCTCTAAGGGAGAGGCCAGTCAACAATCCCATAACCGTGATCTTGGTCTTTCAGTCACTACGCAAGTCTCATGGCCATAAGTGAGGGTTGGAACGTAGACTGACTGGTAAATTGAGAGCTTTGCTTTGCAGCCCAGCTCACTCCTCACTAAGATGAATGGGTACCGGCTTCGCTTTACAGCAGAGGCTGAAGCAATCCGCATGTTGATCTCCCGCTCCATCCTTCCCTCACTGTTGCTGATTCTCATTCCGGCCACTTTGCACCCAACTGCGAATCACTCCAATGACAGTTGGAGGTCCTGGATTGATGAAGCCAAAAATACAACATCATCCGGAAAAGCAGAGATGAGATCTGATGGCCACCAAATCAGAACACTTCAACGCGTCCGCTGCGCCTAGAAATTCTGTCCATAAACATTATGAACAGAATCAGTGACAAAGGACAGTCTTGGTAGACTACAACCCTTACCAGAAACAAATTCGACCTTTTGTGACTCTGAAGATACAGACTGAATCGGTAGCAACAGGTCCAGTATACCATAATCCCGGATCACACCCCACGAGATAACCTAAGGGACATGGTCAAAAGCCTTCTCCAAACCCACAAAACACATGTGAACAGATTGGGCAAACTCCCACTGCCCGCTCCAGGATCCTGTGGAGCGTATAGAATTGGTAGAGAGTGCAACGACCAGGATGAAATCCACATTGTTCAGCCTGAATCTGAGGTTCAAGTATCAGTCAAATCTTCCTCTCAGTTCCCCTGCATAGACTTTCCTGAGTAGGCTGAGGAGTGTGATTCCACAATAATTTTTAAAAAGAGGGGCTAACACTCCAGTTTGCCAAACCAGAGGTATGGCCCCTGATGACTATGCAATGTTGCAAAGACATGTCAATCAAGACAGTACTACAACATCCAGAGCAGTGAGATATTCAGGGTGGATCTCATCCACCCCCAGAGCCTGACCACTGAAGAGCTTTCTGACCTCCTCAGCAACCTCAGCTCCAGTGATGGGCAGACCCCCACCGAAACCCCCAGTGTCTTCCTCCTCCAAAGAGGGCATGTAGTTGGGATTGAGAAACTCCTCGAAGTATTCCTTCCACCTCCTAAAGACATTCCCAGCCAAGGTAAGCAGCTCCCCACTTTCACTGTAAACAGTATTTGTGGAGAACTGATTCCTCCTCCTGAGGAGTCCGATGGTGATCCAGAACATTTTTGAAGCCAACCTATAGTCGCTTTCCAGGCCCTCACCAAACTCTTCCCATGCCCGAGATTTTGCATTGGTGACAGCTTCGGCTGCAGCACATTTGGCCTGCCGGTATCAGTCTGCTGCCTGGGGAGTCCCTCAGGTCAATAAAACCTAATAGGTCTCCTGTTTCAGCTGGATGTCCTTTTTCAATGCATGTGTCCACCGCCAGGTTTGGAAGTTACCGCAGTGACAGGCACTGTTGACCTTCTGGCCACAGCTATGGGCTGCCGCCAAACATGGCCCATTCACATTCCATGTCACCCAACTCTGTCGGGACATGGTGGTAGCTCTGCTGGAGGTGGGAGTTAAAGGGCCATTTGACAGGAGACTCTGCTAAATGTTCCCCCCAGACCATAACTACATGCTTGTGCCTGCCAGGTCTGAAGGTGACCTCTCCTGCTATCCAGGTACCAGGTGGTGATCAGTTGACAACTCAGCTCCTCTCTTCAACTGAGTGTTCAGAACATGCAGCCACAAATCCGGTAACACAACTACAAAGGTCATCATCAAACTGAGCCCTAGGGTGTTCTGGTGCCACATGCACTTATGGACACCCTTATGTTCAAACATGGTGTTCATGATGGACAAGCCGTGACAAGCACAAAAGTCCAAAAATGAAACAGCATTCGAGTTCAGACTGAAGAGGCTGTACCTACCATTCACATCCTTCCAGGTCATACTATTGTTGCCTATGCGGGCGTTGAAGCCGCCAAGAACAATGAGTGAGCCTCCTGGGGGAGCATTCTCCAACACACTGCCTAAAGACTCCAAGACAGATGGGTACTCTGAATTGTCATTTGGTGCATAAGCACAAACAGTCAGGACCTGACCCCCGCACCCGAAGGTGGAGGGAAGCTACCCTTTCATCAACTGGAGAAAACCCCAATGTGTGAGTCCCAAGACAGGGGGCAACACGGATGCCCACAGCGGCTCGCTGCCTCTCCTCATGAGCAACTCCAGAATGGAATAAGATCCAGCTCCTTATGAGATTATGGCTCAATATAGTGATGAGATACTGACTCAATATAGTCCAGGCTCATTCCCAGCCAGAGAGGTGACGTTCCATGTCTCAAGAGTCAGAGTCAGCAGTTGAGAGTTGGTCTGATAGAACCCATGCCTTTCAGTACCACCCAACTCACATTGCACCCGGCCACTACAGTCTCTCCCACATGTGGTGGATTCATGTAAGGGTAAGCCTATGTCTTCTTTTCAGGCTGGGCCCGACTGGGCTCCATGGGCAGAATCTCAACCACCAAGCACTTACCTTCGAGCCCTTCCCCCAGGCCTGGTTCCAAGAGGGGACCACGGTGACCTGTGTCTAGGAAAGTAGCATGGTATCCTTTTAAGTTTGTCCATAGGGGTCTTTGGATAGTACTTCGTGTGTACCTTTAGTTAGGACCTGTTTGCCTTTGGTGACCCAACCGACGGCATAATTCCCTAGACAACATAGCTCCTAGGATCGTTTGGACACACAAACCCCTCCAACTCATTAAGGTGGCACTTCAAGGAGGGGAAAATTACATCATCTAAAGAAAAAGCAAGTACATTTTTAAAAGCAAGTATGAAACAAAACTTTATACTGCCACATGACGATGACCAAAAACACATCAGTTAATCCACCAAGGACTGGCTAGAAAAAAGGAAGTGGAGAGTCCTGGAATGGACCAGTCAAAATCCGGATCTTAATCCCATTGGAATGTTGTGGGGTGACTTGAACTGGGCTGTGTATTCAAGAAACCCCTGACTTTTCTTGTCAGCTGTAAAATGTTCCCTGAAACATCTCACAGCTGAAATAATTCAGCATTGAACACTGGGGCAAACTTTCCTCAGATCAATGATGGAGACTGGAAGATGCTTTCAGAAGCATCTCAATGAAGTTATTTCAGCCAAATGGGGTAACACTGGTTATTAGGGTTCTGTGTCTATTTTTTTTTTTTAATCCATTGAAATATGAACCATTGTTCATGTCTTGTGTTTGATGAATAAAAATAGGCTAATTTATGTTGTTTAATTACAATTAAATCACTTCCTTTACCATTAATAAACAAAATGAAGATTACACATTAGTATGTGAACATTTATTAATAACGAGTTCAGTATTTAATGAGGTGTCCGCATTTTTTCACGGCTGTATGCATGCATATTCATGTTTTATTGTTGTTTGTTTGTTTGTTTGTTTTGTCTTAATTCTGTTGTATCTATTTTAGTACTCCAATATTTTAGTACTAATACTTTATTTTAATATTTTAAGACTAATATTTTAGTGGATTAATGATATGATAATGGTGTCGTTCATATGAATGGTCTTTGGGCAGGCTTTTGGGGGAAAAAAGTAGATTTCGTTCTTATGGTCACCATGGTTGCTATGGAAACATTCGTTTTAAATATACACACAACAATAATGATGGAAACTTGATGTTTGGTTTAATTGAATATGAGCATGCCTTAAAGCAGCGTTTATCCGGTTGTTATGGTAAACAGTGGTTGCTAAGGTCTTTGAAAAAGATTTTTAAAGTAGAAATGATTACTATGGTTTGAGCATTGTTAAAAAATATTTATTAATGGTTTTTACACAACCCTGAGGCCTTACACACACAGAGCTTTATGTGCTGCTTTTAGATTCTTTTTTCAACAAAAGTCAACATAAAAATAATTCTAATATTTTATCTGAGATCATATGAAGCATTTGCTGCAAGACGACATCACTGTATGTGAGATGTTACTATAGAAACATTAAGAATTGAATTGATTGGTTTTCCTATGAAACTTTACCTCTGAGGAATAGTCACTTTTGTATAGTTATATAATACCCAGTCATGGCCATGATTCTTTTCACAGCAGATGATCATACACAATTGCTTCTTCTGTTCAAAATTGGAGAGACAGGTGCAGGAAAGAGATGTCCTTCTGATTCAGCAGGTAATGAGCTTGAGAGCAGATACACTGCAAACAACAGAACTGTTTATGTGGAATTTTACGACACTTTATAAATCCTTAACCAAACGTATCCTGCATCAAATCTCATTTTGGAGGATATCCTGTATGTGTGTTGTTGTAGTGGAATGTCCTATGCAACGGGACTGGCCAGTTATCGCGGCAGACTTGTGGAAGCAAAAATGCTGTTATCCTCAAACATTCCTCAGTTATTCCCTCATCTTCCGTGCCATTCCGTATGATTCCGAATGTGTTCCTCCACTTCCGGCAGACCAAAATCTTCCATGAATGTGCTTTTGAACATGCTCAAAAGCACGTTCATGGAAAAATTTTCGGAGAGTGTTCCCTTTGGTTCCGCAATGTTTCCTTTTATACTGCAAGTGTTCCTTAATTCATCCGCAAGTCTTCTCTCCTCTTCTGTATGGTCAAAAGCAGTGAAGAAGCTGCTCTACACACCACACACCATCAGCACCATCAGCAGCAGCATCGGACCGAACACTTGCCGGATGCTTTTCCCCTCACTTTGGCAGTGCATGCGGCACGCTCTCTACGCCATCTGCGCACGTGATCACCGGCATGAGGAAAATGATGATGCAGACCCGATCGAAGTCCAGCTATGGCACACCGTGAGTATTTCACCTTCTTCTGATTCACTGATCCACTGCTGATTGTGGTTTGCTTGAGACTTCGATCGGGTCTGTATGATCATCCTCCTCATGCTGATGATCACATGTGCGCAGACGGAATAGAGAGCGCGCCGCACGCACCGCCTTATAATAAATGATCAAATACAGAGCGGAGTTCAGAGATCAGCACGTCTTAAACATGTGCTCAAGTGCATGCTTTCATCCAGCACGGACTCGATCAGAGATATTGGGGAGTCGGAATAAAGCCCGGATGATGCTCTGAAACGCACCACACACCGAATAGATGAACGAACCTGAAGAGAGAAGAACAGAAATCTTCACCACATCTCAATCTAACGCCTTGAAATGAAGCACTAGGACTTTTTTATTTATTTTACCTGGCCATCAAATAGAATAACCTATTGTATATTGCAGGGCATATGCGTATACATAGACTCACACACTGCGGTGTTTGGTATGTGACTGAAAGCACGTTCAAAGTTTTGACAATCAACTGGTTGCCAGCTCTGCTTGGCTTCATGCAAGTCTTTCCAAATCTTCATTCAGTGATTGTAGCCTACTCCTCATCTTTTTTTTTTCCTTCTTGCCATTTTCTTGGTTGAAAGGGTTCGCTGTGCACAAATGAGCTGATCAAAAACGAGAGAAATTTACCTTGACCCAAAAACAACTTGCGCAGCTTGCTGCATATAATACTATAAAATTGGAGTTTTCAAGGTATCAGACCCTCCCGCACACTGCAGCACAGAAAGGCTTTGCTCTCCGTTGCGCGCCACAGCGACAAGTGGAGTGGAAAATAGATGTACAGATTAAAATGCGTGAGAATTATTTATCTGTTTTTGTTTTATTTGGTGGCTTTTTCTGTATTTTTATTGTTAGTTATTCTGTTAAGAAAGGCCATCTGATTTAACTGAGAGCCAGATGCAGTCATCAAAAGAGCCACATCTGGCTCGCAAGCCAGAGGTTCTCGAGCCCTTATATCAGGGGTCGGGAACCTTTTTAACTAAAAGAGCCACATATTTTAAAATCTAATCCTCTGAGAGCCATATACAGTGATACCTCAGCTCACGAACATAATTGGTTCCCAGAAAGTGTGTGTAAGGCGAAAAGTTCGTCTTCCGAACATTTATTTCCCATAAGAAACCATTAAAATGAGAATAATCCGTTCCCAGGTCCCCATAAAACATAATTTTCTACTAAATAAGCCTTAAAACTACACAAAAATATACCTTATTTTATGTATAATAAATGTGCTATTGTATTGTAATTAAAGAAATAAACTGTACTGTATAATAAAGTGGTTTTATTTACCTTTGTGATGGTAGTTGATGGCTTGATGGAATGGAGTGGGAGGAGGAGGAGGGAGGGACTTACTGTTTGGAAGGAGAGTTTGGAAACGCCTACTGTTTGGAAACACCCTTAGCCACACACGCACCCTTAATAGCTTCCTTGTTCTTAAGGATGGGAGCAATGGTAGACTTAGCGTACTGGTACTGGGACGCTGAGTCACACAAACGCACACCTCGTTCGTGTTTTTCAATGATCTCCGCCTGTGGTGGGGTCTTTTTCGGTCCCATAATAGCAAAAGTACACTCAATATGGTCCAAAATGTCTAGCAAACACAAACCACTTCCGCACTCAAAGAAAGGGGGGGACGAACTGGGACGCCGTGAGCGTGCGTCAGCTTCTCGTGGCCGCCACCGTGGCGCTGTTCGACCGCGTGGTTTGGTTCGTCCGCCGAAAACTAGTTCGTCAGCAGAGACTATATGCTCGCAAATTTAATGTTCTTGAGGCGAAAAGTTCGTGAGCTGAAGCGTTTGTCAGCGGAGGTTTTACTGTATATGGATATATATATATATATATATATATATATATATATATATATATATATATATATATATATATATACTGAATACAACTAAATGGTATAATGTGTGTGTGTGTGTGTGTGTGTGTGTGTGTGTGTGTGTGTGTGTGTGTGTGCGTATAAATTACTTTTTCATGCAAAACTTTTAAAAACTACTTTTCTTCCTTACTTTTAAATTAAAAGAATATTTAAAAAAAAACAACTTTCTTCTTCTTCTTCTTCTTTTCCTTTCGGCTTTTCCCTTCAGGGGTCGCCACAGCGAATCATCTGCCTCCATCTCACCCTATCCTTTGCATCTTCTTCTCTTACACCAACGACCTTCATGTCCTCCTTTACCACATCCATGAATCGTCTCTTTGGTCTTCCTCTAGGCCTTCTGCCTGGTAGTTCCAGCCTCAGCATCCTATTACCAATATACTCACTATCCCTCCTCTGTACATGTCCAAACCATCTCAATCTAGCCTCTCTGACTTTGACAACAACAATAAAAAAAACATACGCATTATATTATAAGAAGTGTAGCAATAGAAAATAATGCACAACTAAAATAGACAGTGATCCAGAGTTGCTTTTGAAGAAGTACACCTCTTCGTCTTCTTCTTCTTCTTCTTCTTCTTCTTCTTTTCCTTTTGGCTGTTCCCTTCAGGGGTCGCCACAGCAAATGATCTGCCTCTTACTCCAACGACCTTCATGTCCGCCTTCGCCACATCCATAAATCTTCTCTTTGGTCTTCCTCTGGGCCTTCTGCCTGGTAGATCCAGCCTCAGCATGCATCCTACTACCAATATACTCACTATCCCTCCTCCGTACATGTCCAAACCATCTCAATCTAGCCTCTCTGACTTTGTCTCCAAAACATCTAACATGTGCTGTCCCTCTGATGTACTCATTCCTGATCCTATCCATCCTCGTTACTCCCAAAGAGAACTTCAACATTTTCATCTCTGCTACCTTCAACTCTGACTCCTGTCTTTTCCCCAGGGCCACTGTCTCTAAACCATACAACATCGCTGGCCTCATCAACGTCTTGTACACTTTTCCTTTCATTCTTGCCGATACCTTCCTATCACACATCACTCCGGACACTTTTCTCCATCTATTCCAACCTGCCTGCACGCGCTTCTTCACCTCTTTTCCACACTCTGCATTGCTCTGGATTGTTGAGTTTAAGTATGTAAAATCCTCCACCTTCTTTATTTCTGCCCCCTGTAACCTCACCGTTCCTCTTGGGTCCTTGTCGTTCACACACATGTATTCTGCCTTACTGAGACGAACCTTCATTCCCCTCCTTTCCAGGACATACCTCCACCTCGCTAGATTTTCCTCCACTTGTTCTCTGCTCTCACTACAGATCACAATGTCATCTGCAAACAACATAGTCCATGGGGATTCTTGTCTAACCTCGTCTGTCAGCCTGTCCAGCACCATCGCAAACAAGAAGGGGCTGAGAGCTGACCCTTGATGCAGTCCCACCTCCACCTTGAACTCTTCTGTCACACTGACAGCACACCTCACCACTCTCTTACATCTCTCATACATGTCCTGCACCACTCTAACATACTTCTTTGCCACTCAAGACTTCCTCATACAATACCACAGTTCCTCTCTTGGCACCCTGTCAAATGCTTTCTCCAGATCCACAAAGGCACAATGAAGCTCCTTCTGACCTTCTCTGTACTTCTCTATTAACATCCTCAAAGCAAACACATAGTCTAGCTTCCACTATTCTTTCCCAAAACTTCATCGTATGGCTCATCAACTTTATCCCTCTGTAGTTGCCACAACTCTGTACATCTCCCTTGTTCTTAAAAATGGGCACAAGCACACTTCTGCTCCATTCCTCCGGCATCTGTTCACTTTCTAAGACCTTGTTGAATATTCTTGTCAGAAAATCTACTGCTACCTCCCCTAGACACTTCCATACCTCAACCGGTATGTCATCAGGACCAACTGCCTTTCCACTCTTCATTCTCTTCAATGCCCTTCTCACTTCTCCCTTACTGATCTTTCCTAATTCCTGGTCCTCAACGCCCCCCCCCCTTCTACTCTTTTTTCTCTGTTATTTTCCTCATTCATCAGCTCTTCAAAGTTCTCTTTCCATCTTCCCAGCACACTTCTGTCATCAGTCAATACATTTCCATCTCTGTCCTTTATCACTCTAACTTGCTGCAAGTCTTTCCCATCTCTATTTCTCTGCTGTGCTAACCTGTATAAATCATTTTCTTCCTCCTTACTGTCCAACCTATCATACAAGTCATCATACGCCCTCTGTTTGGCTTTTGAAACCGCTACCTTCACCTTACACTGTGTCTCCCTGTACTCCTGTTTACTCTCTTCGGTCCTCTCTGTGTCCCACTTCTTCTTAGCTAACCTCTTCTTTCGTACACACTCCTGCACTTCCTCATTTCACCACCAAGTCTCCTTATCTACTTTCCTTCCAGAGGACACACCGAGTACCTCCTGCGGTCTCCCTGATCACATTGGCTGTGCTTGTCCAGTCATCTGGAAGCACTTCCTGACTCCCCAAAGCCTGTTTCAACTCCTTCTTGAAGACAACACGATACTCTTCCTTTTTCAGCTTCCACCACTTTGTCTTCTGCTCTGCCTTTGCCTTTTTCACCTTCCTCACCATCAGCGTCATCCTGCACACCACCATCCTATGCTGTTTGGCAACACTCTCACTCACTACTACTTTACAGTCACTGACTTCCTTCAAGTTACATCGCCTACACAAGATGTAGTCTACCTAGGTGCTCGTACCTCCGCTTTCATATGTCACCCTATGCTCCTGTCTCTTCTTGAAGAAAGTATTCACCACAGCCATTTCCATCCTTTTTGCCAAATCAATCAACATCTGTCCTTCTGTGTTCCTGTCCTGGATACCAAAACCTGCCCATCACTTCCTCGTCCCCTCTGTTGCCTGCACCAACATGTCCATTGAAGTCTGCCCCAATGACCACTCTTTCACCTCTGGGGGTACTCTGCATCACTTCATCTAACTCACTCCAGAATCTCTCATTCTCTTCTAGCTCACATCCTGTCTGTGGGGCATAAGCACTAACAATATTGACCATCACGCATTCAATTTCTAACTTGAGACTCATCACTCTGTCTGACACTCTTTTCACTTCTAGAACATTCCTGACAACCCCCTCCTTCAAGATGACTCCTACTCCATTTCTTTTACCATCCACACCGTGATAAAACAGCTTAAACCCTGCTCCTAAGCTTGTAGCCTTGCTACCTTTCCACCTGGTCTACTGAACACACAGTATGTCCACCTTCCTCCTCTGCATCATGTCAGCCAGCTCTCTATCTTTTCCTTGCATAGTTCCAACATTCAAAGTCCCTACTCTCAGTCCCAGACTCACGCATTTCCTCTTCTCTCTCTGCCTACGGACATGCCTCCTGCCTCTCCTTCTTTGACGTCTTCGATCAACAGTAGTCCAATTTCCATCAGCACCCTGTTGGATGACAGCACTGATGGCGGTCGTTGTTAACCCGGGCCTCGACCGATCCGGTATGAATTTTGTTTTGATCATTTGCATGAGAAATGTGGCAGAAATTTTACGCCAGATGCCCTTCCTGTCGCAACCCTCTGCATCTATCCGGGCTTGGGATGCTTGAGAGACACTAGTTAGTGCGCCCCCATGGCTGCATTTGAAGAAGTACACCCTGAAATAAAAATAAAATTTATTCCCAGAGTTTTTTTCCCTGAATTTACTTGTTGCCAATTCCTACCCAAAAGCGTTTGCCTCCTTATCACACAATACGAACTAAATCACAAACTAAAGAAGGGTGTAAGCATGCATGTGTGCCCTCCATGACACGTGATTCTGTCATCTTTTACAAAATGCCACACATCACATTCAGAGTCCTTAAAGACCACACACCTCTTTTGTATGCTAACAAAGGTTCATGATTAATAAGTCTAAAAGATAGGAAGGTCAGAATAAGGCACTGCTCAGCAAGGACTCCTTTCTATGGATAGCTATGGCATCAACCTGAACTCAAATCTGCGATCACTCACCTTGCCAAGATGCCTCTCGGAAGAACTTGAAATTTCTGAGAATATGTGCAGTATACCTTCAGAGCAGACAGAACCAGCATGCCCGGTCAGAATCGTGGCAGCCTGTGTATATCAACAACAGCTGGTGTTCCAACACCATCATTAAAGATATTCACTTCTGTCCGGATAGAGAGTATCTGATGATACAGTGTAGACCTTTTAGCTGCCGAAAAAGCTCACATCTCTAGTTATAATCGCAGATTATATGCAAGCTTGACATGGAGCTACTACAACATCCCATTAACAAACAGCTAGCAGAGCAGCCGGGGAGTGTTATAATTGTGTCAGGAGGCTTTAACCCCTCAAAGCTGAAGTTTGTCCTGCACAGATTATACAAAAATATGAGTTTTTTGATGAGAGAGAGGAAAAAAAAACATATTGGACCAAATCTACACCAACATCCCAAATGCTTATAAAGCCAACCTTCTGCCACATCTCAAGCTGTCAGATCATCTCTCTCTGTCTCTGGTTTTTGTTTACAAACCTAAAATCTGTAGACAAAGACCAGCAATTAAAACAGTCCAGGTGATGAACGATGAAGCCAGTTCAGCTCTACAGGATTGTTTCAACAATAAATTCGAATTCAAGGATATATGTATGAATACTAGTATGTGCACATAGGATATATGTATACGTGTACATATAGTACACAAGTGTGTGTGTGTGTATCTAGGATATACATGTGTATATGTGTAAATTAGTGTACATATAGGTATGTGTATTAAGAAAATATGTGTGCATATATGTAGGAAATATGTATGTACACGGATCTTTCACTTTTCGCGGTTAACTGGAACCGAGACAACCCCCCCTTGACTACCGAATTCCACGAAGTAGGATCACCCACCCAACCCCCACTTCCCCCCCGACTGACATATGTGTATCAATAAATACATATTCAATGCTATATATGCTCATAATAACAATTAAATATTCAAAAATAATGTATAAGATGTAAATAAAATATAAATACACATACAAAGGTTCAGTGCTTATGAGTTGGCACATGTATACTACTGTATATTGGCTATGAACTAGTACCTTGAAGTACATTTTAAAATACACTAACTCTTAGTAGTTTGTAATAAAGGCTTATAATAACAATTAAACATTAATAAATAATGCATAAGATGTGAATAAAATATAAATACACAGATACAGATGCAGATGCGAGTGCACGCACTCAGATGCGCACCTCACAAACATGCAACTAGTTTTGATGGGGGGTTTTGGGTTGTTGTTTTTTTTGTTCCCCACAATTGGCCTTGTTTTTGTGGCCCCCTCCCCTTCTTAATTTTCTAAGACATGATTCACTGAAGCCGCACGAATTGAAGCGTGAAGTAGCGAGGGTTCTCTGGATATGTCTCTGTGTGTGTATATGCCATGATTTCTGGGCCATAAAGCACACTGGATTATAAGTCGCAATACCAATGAATGACACTTGAATGATCCCTGTCCACACATAAAGCGCGGCGGATCATAAAGCGCCCAGTCACATTTTTTGAAGATTCAAGGCTTTTAAGTGTGCCTTATGGTCAGGAAATTATGTTATGTATATGTAGGATACATGTATGTATATGTGCTTGTTGGTATATGCACATCTATAGCTTAGTGTAGTTACTTCGTTGTCTTTTGTGCACATTTTTTTTATATAAACTGATTTTCATTGTTCATGCAACAGTTGACAATAAAGATCTCTTTATCTTTAACTTCATCTTTATTTTGAGTTCACTGAAACACACTCTGTCTGGTCTTAACACTCAGGAGATAGACAGGGGTTTGTGTTCTGATTAATAGAGTGATAACGCTCTCGGTAATGGTTTTAGTACAAACTCACGCCCGGGTGATGTCTGTTGTTCTTTGTGTGTCCTGATAAGAAAAGCGTTTAACTTTTTGGAAGTCACAGCCATGCATTCTTTATTTTTGTTAATTTATTTATTTTGTTCTTGGTTATTTCCCCTATTTTTTATTTATTCTTTTTGAAAGATACTGCTATGTCCTTCAGCCACAAAATTACCTTCCAAGGACTCCAGCAGCTTCACCAATATCTTTAGGGCTCATTACTTTGCTGATCCATTTCATCTGATAAGGCTTGTGACGAGGGTGGGGCCTGGCTCAGTCAACTCTGGAAGACACAGCGCCACCACCATTCACATTCATAACTAGGAACAATTTGGAACACCAAATTAGCCTTATGTGCATGTCTTGAGACTGCAATAGAAAACTAGTGTACCCTAAGGAAGTCCACACAAGCACATGAAGGACATGCAGACGCCACACAGAACCCGTCTCGCTAAGCACAGGACTCAAACCCCGACCCTTCTTGCTGCGAGGCAGACATGCTAACCACTACACCACCACGCCACCTTGTTGTATGTATAAATACACATCCACTATATGGTGAAGTAAAATCAACCAATAATTGCAGCACATCTATTCAAAGTTTTGTGAAAGAGTTGGGAAGGAAATATTTAATAGCCATCAGTAAAAGAAAGCCACAAGAGAAGCATTCTCATATGTGGACACCTGACCATCATATCACCGATGTTCTTAATGAAATTTATATACCAGATTAATTCCTCTGTGTTTCAGATATAATCAGCTCCACTCCTCTGGAAGGTCTTTCAACTTGATTTTATGGTGTGACTGTGGGGATTTTGGAGATGTAGCTGTGGGGTGACTGTCAGGATTTAAGGGCGTGACTGTAAAATCTTTGGAGCTTGACTGTAGGGATTCTGGTTTTAAACAAACATATATACAAAACGTATTATACTGAACAATCATGGTATAAATTACACATTGGGACAAAATCAGAAATGGAAGTCTTATGAGACTTAGTCAAGAAATGGTCATGTCTCTCACTGTCTATGGTGAGGGGTTCACGTAAACAAACCATCGCTGCATAGCCGTCAGCCTGTTTCTGCCCTGCAATAGTCTGGCGAGCTGGCGAGCTGTCCAGGGTGTACTGAGCCCTCAGCATATTTCTGCTTTACGATGGCCTGGCAAGCTGTCCAGGGTGTTCTCTGTCCTCAAACAGAGTCAGCTGAGCCTGCACAGCCTCCCTGTGACCCTAATCAGGATTAAACAGTTCAGAAAATTAATGGATGAATCTTCTTCTTTTCCTTTCGGCTGTTCCCTTCTGGGGTCGCCACAGCGAATCACCTATCTTCATCTCACCCTCTCCTCTGCATCGTCTTCTCTTACACCAACTACCTTCATGTCCTCCTTTACCACATCCATAAATATTCTCTTTGGTTCCAGCCTCAGCATCCTACTACCAATATACTCACTATCCCTCCTCTGTACATGTCCAAACCATCTCAATCTAGCCTCTCTGACTTTGTCTCCAAAACCTCTTACATGTGCTGTCCCTCTGAGGGACTCATTCCTGATCCTATCCATCCTCGTTACTCCCAAAGAGAACCTCAACATTTTCATCTCTGCTACCTCCAGCTCTGCCTCCTGTCTTTTCCCCAGGGCCACTGTTTCTAAACCATACAACATCGCTGGCCTCATCACCATCTTGTACACTTTTCCTTTCATTCTTGCCGATACCTTCCTATCACACATCACACTGGATACTTTTCTCCATCCATTCCAACCAGCCTGCACACGCTTCTTCACCTCTTTTCCACACTCTCCATTGCTCTGGATTGTTGAGCCTCAGTACTTAAAAACCTCCACATGTATTCTGCCGTACTGAGGCTGACCTTCATTCCTCTCCTTTCCAGGGCATACCTCCACCTCTCTAGAAAATGAATGGATGGATTCTTCTTCTTCTTCTTCTTCTTCTTCTTCTTCTTCTTCTTCTTCTTCTTCTTCTCTTATTGTTATTATTATTTAAGGAGTCCTTTTCAGTTTGAAAATTAAAATCAATTCTATACAGCAGACTATAGACTTCACAATTACAATATGCTAACTGATAATACCGTTAAACCAGTGGTTCCTAACCTGGGTTCGGTGAGTCAGTCTCAGGGGTTCGGCGGAGGTCAAGACACACACCTGACTAATATTCATGACGACACGCCCCGCTTGGCCATCGCTGGCTGCAGGTGATCACACTACATTGCTTGGCCAATCTGTGCTGCAGGAAATTTGGTGTGCTCAGTAGTCGAATTGTGACTGTTGTGATGGTACGTCGTGTGATTTCTTTCTTAATGTTTTAATCCATACTATGTTGAGTAAAAAAAGAAAGTGCTCAGACGAATATGTACAACATGGATTCACATATATAACGGAATGTGATATTCGTCGGTGTCCGATATGCATGATTTGCAAAGTAGGATCAACCCTGTGCTGACTGACGTATACGTACATGTATATGTACATATAATATCAATAAATACATATTCAATACTATAAATGCTTATAATAATGATTAAATATTAAAAAATAATGCATAAGATGTAAATAAAACAAATACACACACATACAGACGCATGCGCGCGTGCACGCACTCAGATGCGCACCTCACATAAAAATATAAGTAGTTGTGATGGGGGAGTTCATGCATTGTATTGGTTTTGTTCTTTGAACACAGTGATGTTAATGCACACTTCATTTTAGTTCCCCAGTAAAAACATATACCGATGTCTTGAATTTGAAAAAAAAAATCATATTTTACTTTTTCACTAAAGAAGGGTTCGGCGAATAAGCATATGAAACTGGTGGGGTTCAGTACCGCCAACAAGGTTAACAGCCACTGCGTTAAACTCCCTGAACATATCCTTCTCTTCTTCATAGACCAATGTTAATGCCATGTAGCCATACATCATACATGATCTCATCCAGATCAATGAGCCTTATACAGCGATTGTTCTTACAAGGAAATTCATTCTTATGTTACTTACACACTTTTTTGGCGTTTACTAATATTTTACGTGAGCTACAGAGAAGTTCCAGTGACTACAAAAAAAGGTGATTGTTCATAATCCACAAGTGTTTGCCCAGTCATTGTGGACTGCAGACAGACAAACACAAGAAATGTTCAAAACATCTTGCACAAGGGCAGAGGAAGCTCTGTGTACACACATGGTCTATAAAAAAATGCTTTGGTAGCACACTTCAGCAAAGACAGAATATGAATCGTCATGAGTTTAATTTCACTGCCCTCTGTAATTATTGCCACCCCTGTTTAAAATGGGTTTTTCTGCTTCTAATAAATTCAAGGTTTTTTTTTTTTTTTTTTTTTTTTTTTTTTAATAATATAGGAGCACAATGGAAAAAAGAGGAAACTCCAACCTTTAATTCAAATGCACTTATTCAGTGGTGGTGGTGGTGGTGGTGGTGGTGGTAGGGGCGGGGGATCCCACATTAAGAAATATGAGCAGTGGTGGCTTAGTTGATAAGACAACGAGTTGTTAATTTAAAGGTAATTGGTTCAATCCCCACCACTGTTGGGTCCTTGAGCAAGGCCCTTAACCCTCAATTGCTCAATTGTATAAAAGTGAGAAGTGCAAGTCGCTCTGGATAAGAGTGCCTGCCAAATGCTAGAAATGTCCATATATATAT
Organism: Plotosus lineatus; assembly: GCA_024760905.1. Lineage (NCBI taxonomy): Eukaryota > Metazoa > Chordata > Actinopteri > Siluriformes > Plotosidae > Plotosus > Plotosus lineatus. Next base: position 2,098,904 of record CM045738.1, on the reverse strand, counting down.
ATATATATATATATATATATATATATATATATATATATATATATATATTTTTTTTTTTACATCAAATCAATACATAATCAAAACAATGATTATGATGTTTATACTTTGTACAACCACTTTTTACCAGCAAAACAGCACCTAATCATCTCCTATAATATTTCACAAGATGGGAGAATACAGAACGAGGATCTTGGGTCATTTCCTCTCTGCACAATCTCTCCGCTCCTCTGCACTGTCCTCTTCAGCTCACTCCGCAGTGTTGAGGTCTGGGGACTAGAATGGCAACGAGGGGAGATTGATTCTGTGTCTGGTGTTACCATTTCTGTAAAGATTTGTCCATATGTTTATGGTCGTTATCCTGCTGAAAGACCCAGTGATGTCCTGGTATTTCAAAGCCTTCCTGATGCCATGCACACTAACAAGGTTCCCAGGGCCTCTGGAAGAGAAACGGACCCACAGCATTACCAATCCCCGAGACTTCACAGACTCCCTGAGACTTCACAGTGGGCATGAGGTGCTTTTCTGCATTCTCATCTTTGGAGTTCCGCCAGACCCACTTCGACTTTGTTGCCAAAAAGCTCTATCTTGGTCTTACCTGACCAAAGCACACGGTCCCAGTTGAAGTCCCAGTACCGCTTTGTGAACTACAGACATTTGCATTTATGATTGTGAGAAAGAAAAGCCCTTTGACCTCACAAGCAGCTTGTTAGCATGTAGAAGGAGCCTGATGGTTGTTTTGGAGACTTTGTGACCCCAAGATGCTCCCATTTGTTGTGATTCTTTAACAGTGAGCTTTGGAGAGCTTTTTATAGCTCTTTCCCCCCTCCTCCTCCTCCTCACTCTGCATGACGGTGAAATAACTTTGTGTCCTCATCCAGGCTCATTTCCCACTGTCCCAGTTGTCTTAAACTACTTAATGATTCCTCTGATGGTAGACATGGGCAGGAGCAGGTGAGGGGCGATTTTCTTAGCCCTTGCCTTACTTGTGAGATCAACACACATCAGCTTTACTTGAATGGTGTGTTCCTTTATCTTCCCCATGTTCAAGAGTGGATAAGATAAATGGCCTCTGTGTCACATCATATGTATAACCCAGGGAAACAGGAAGTGATCAATTACTAATTAAATGTTTCTATATACTCTGATCAACGTTGTATATTACTGTAGAAATGACAAAAATATCTAAATTACATTTATTTCCTAGAAATTGTTAGGGGTGCCAATAATTGTGGAACAGGTGATTTTATGAAAATATTTTTTCTCCATATAAACTTCACTCGATTTGAAGGTTATATTTTTCTACAATTTTTGGTGTGAGAGGAGATTCTGAAATAAAAATTAATTTTAAGGTTTTTAACACAAGGGGTGCAAAAAATTATGGAGGGCAGTGAGTCAGTGGGTTTGCTATTATTATTATTATTATTATTATTATTATTATTATTATTATTATTATTATTATTATTGTGGTTGTTGTTACCATGATTACTAATGTTACTTTCATTATTATTATTATTATTGTTGTTATTATTAGTAGTAGTAGTAGTATCAATGTTGCTGTAATTACAGTATAAGTATTATTGTTGTTTTTATTATTATATTTTTATAAGTACTGCCTATTTTATACTTGTTTCACATATCTGAGATGAGCATAATTCATTCATATTCATTAATGTCCAAATCAACAGCAACTATTCGAACCATCTGCTACATGTGGACTCCCGTTTCCCAGGGTTTTGTTCTTACAATGCTGTGCTGCATTAGGAAATACATGCTCGGATGTGTTTACACAGAAAAATCATTTATGACAGTATGTTGATTTAATGAGAAATATTTATTGCAGTATATAAAAAATACAGCCAGTGGTAAACTTGCTTTACACACTAGGGAAGGTGTGCATGTGACAGCCGTTAAAGTAGAATCTTCTCATGCCTGTTTCTTTCATGGGCTCTGATTTCACGTCAAATCCTTTTTCTTTCTCCACGACTGACACAGCGGAATATAAAATCCCATCTGGAATTTACCTTCTGCGGCAGCACTTCTATTCCACAGGAAGTGAAATTCTTCTGTGTGTTAGACCCCAGTGTTCACATGGATTTGATATACCAGTACTTTATGTCTTCATGAATATTTCTATGCACACCCAACTCCTTATGTCCTTTTTTGAGGATCCAGGGGTATCACATATGCTAATTAGTCTAATTATAGCAACTGCCAGACATTTTCAATTCATGAAGATTTCTCAATCTCAGAACACAACTCCAAGAGCATGCCATCAACCTGACGTAGGCTTTTCTTATGATCAAATTTACAAAAATAAATAAGAAGATATTGTTGAACGAGGCCCAGGGCTGGTTCTCCAGTGACCATTCCTTTGCGTCATTTAATTTTCCACGGAATGTTCCGCACCACTTCTTCCAACTTACACTGTGACTGCTGTATGAAGTGACTTTAAGACTCTTGTACTTTCTTTTCCAGACAATTTTTTATTTTATTTTTCAGCCTACTAACAAAGAAATATCAAACGTTCTGCACAGCTCGCTCTGCACTGTGCGTCAGCATTAACGTCCTGCACATTCTGGGTTTCGGGTACTTTCAGGTTGAAAGACAAAAGCTCCAAGCATTAAAAGAGAACGAAGGACACCCCAAACCAGATAGTAAATGCTGACCATTTTTCCTTCTTGTTACGACAGCAAAGGAACTTTTGTCTCATTCAAAACTAAAGTATTCATCATTTATTCAGATTCTGATATCTACCTTCCTCGCGTTATTAAATCAAGATAATTTGCTATCATCATGCCTTCCTTCTGCTTCCACAGTATTTAAAATCCTGTAGCTCAATAAAAATGCATTTAAAGATCCTTCAATCATCAAGACAAAGAGTAATGAATGAATGCATTTAAGCCAGAAACAACATTATGCAGAAGCTGGTTTCTTCCACTTTCTCCCTAAGAACCACCCCCCCCCCCCCCACACACACACACACACACACACACACAGCAGACCTGTTTTCCTCCTCTGGTGCCTCACATAGTCGACATATCTTTAAAATCAGTTTCAAATGGTCACATAGATACCAACTGGTCTGCTTACAAACCTGGGCATTCAATGGAGACCCGATCCCCTTGCAGTTGCAGGAAATTTCCATAGTTTTATTTGGAGGAGATAATTTATCTAGTTTTCAGTGTACCTGCTACATTAATTGGAAAGGATTAGTTTCACCTTAGAGCCCCAACACAAGAGACCCTATGGGGTCAATTATTTGTGCTACCTTCATAACAAATCCCAGAGCTCAGTAACCCGGCCGAATATCTTCTCATATCAGCACATTGCTGGTGGCATTAAACATTTGCTTTTTTCTATCTATCCCCCACGACGCTGAGAAGATACCATACAGCCTTTCTGAGATCTCCTCTTCGACACCAAGGCCCATCATATGTAGGTCAGTGTTGAAAAACCTGAACTGATTAGAGGACATCAAAAATCTCCCTTCTGCTCAATCCCATCAATCACCATCAGCAGCTCCACAGTGCAGACACACCGAAGAATCGTGGACTCATTCATAGGTTTCTCTGATCTGATCTTTAGTGTCGTTGATGGAATATCAGTATATAACCTTGTCTTTCTGACAAATGTAAACGAAAAAAAAAAAAAAAAAAAGAAAGTTAATGTAAGGCAAGAAAATGAAATTAGAAGCAGAAGTTAGCATGATGGAACGGTGGGTCCGATGCTCCGTGAGAACTTTTCTGTGGAGAGGTTACGTATTCTCTCCCTGCTTGTGTACATTTCTTCTGGGTAATTTGCTTTACTCCCACAGGCCAAAGAAATACACATTACACTAACTGGCTTTCCAAATTGCTCCTAGGTTAATAGTGTGTGTGTGTGTGTGTGTGTGTGTGTGTGTGTGTGTGTGTGTGTGTGTGTGTGTGTGTGTGTGTGTGTGTATGTGTGTGTTCGTGTCTGTATGTTAGTCCAGTGATGGACTGGCGAGTAGTTTAGGCCATACCCTGTTTTCCCCAAGAGTTGGCTAAGATAGACTCCAGCCTTCCAGTCACCCTGATAAAGGGTAAAGCGGATCAGAAGATCATTATATAACAGAGTGTTGTGACCATATGCACCTAAAGTTCTTCAAAAACAGAAGAAAACAAAGAAACTATCATAAACACATCCATGTTTCATTTTCAGTTCCAGTAAACTTTCATTACTGCCAGACAACTCTGACTTGTATCTTATCTGAGGCTAAATCATAAATGTTGGCACCTCTGATCTGGAGATTCCTGTCCATCCACCATCATGTTAACATGTTCTCAGTCAGTTTCTTATCCTGTAGTGTATCAAAATGGCCCTGCCCTAGACACACGCTTGGACCGGCACTTCTGGGCTTTATCAGCTTCTGTATTTTTGTCAGTTTCACAGTCATCATATGGAAGTCTGCTTGTCATAATTTTCTTTAAATATTTGTCTACAGACGCTCCCCGACTTACGTTTTTAATTGGTTCCGGACGGCCGAACGCAAGTTGAAAGTGAACGTAAGTTGTTACAGTGACGTATGACGTGTGACGTGTGACGCTCATACTGTACTATACATCCATAAATACCATTACAGTATCTCATAAAACACCCATAAATCAATTATTATAAACATAACATTGTAAAATAATATCAAATAATATCAACATTAATTTCAAATAAGTCACTTATTTAGACCGAGTTACTTTACATGAAACTTAAAACAGCCAATCAACACTTACAATTTGTGAAGCGCTCAATACCGAAAGTAGTGTACTTGTGAAAGTAGTGTACTTGCGAAAGTGGTGTACTTGCGAAAGTGGTGTACTTGCTGTGGGTTTTACAGACGTCCGGTCTTTCAAGTGCACAAGTGTGCCGTTGAACTCGTTTAGAACACAGCCTGCACTGATGTGAATCCCAGCAAAGCTGAGAGTTCTTTCTTTTGTGTAAGTAAACTTTATTCAAGGGATGCATACAAAGAAAAAGTATAAATCCTAATGAATATTAATATAAAAATAAATATACACTCTTAGGATTCTGCTAAAAGATAATAAATATCTGTAATTGTTCTGTAATTTGTGGATTCGTGTTTTCTTTTTACAACTCTCTTTGCTGAACTGAGTATGCATGGTAGATGGTGCCGATCTGAGCAGATAGTTAATTCATCTGTGTATGAGACTTGCACCCATGCTAGTAGGCTTACACTTCTCACCAACCAGATTTGCTTAGGGTTACAAAAGTCCACAAAACAGTGTAAACACAAAGATCACAGAGACAACGTCTTAACACAAGAGTAACACGCTATATATCAGTTTTATATACACACACACACACACACACACACACACACACACACACACAGACTGTAGTTTGTAAACTATGAATGGAGCATCATTACGTAATTACGTCAGTGTACTACGTAGTTATGGCTAAACTCAAAATTTGACTTTTTTTTGAAAAAAAAAAAAACAAAACAAAAAACATAAAATTGAAAAACCGTAAAATGGATGAACGTAAGTCGGGGAGCAACGGTATTTAGTTGTTTGTTCTGGTGTTGGCCTGAGCAATTGTTTTTGGCAATTACAAGTTTTCTGTTTTCTCTTTTATAATAAACTACATCATCACTGACTGCTGCATTTGTGTCATCTATGCTCAACATTATAACAATACAAAAACTTAATTTGAAACTATTTTACTAATTATCAATGCACGAGCCTACATTTTGTGTTTTATATCTTCCAAAAATGAAATTAAGTCAAGACAGGAAATGACAGATCCTTATTGTCAACTGCTGAAGGAACAATGAAAACCACTTTAGCACCAATTTTAAACCTTTACAATTTTACCAAATAACAAAATTAGCTGTAAGGAGAACTGAGAGCTTTCTCATTAACTTCAGCCTTTTCTCTCATAAATGCTCCATCGGGTATTTAAATACGTCTTCAAAAATCTACTTACACAGTTTGGGGAGGAAGGATGGAAATATTGTTTTTATTTTTTAAGTGCATTGTAGGCAACCAAAATTATGCCTGTGTGTAGGAGGATTAGTGCAAATGAAGTTGGTAAACATTTATTTTTATAAATATGCTGTTTGCTTTAGTTTGTAGTTAAAGTATCTTCGTAGGATTGTTTCAGATCCTGATAGAGGATGTAAATAGCGAGGTTTACTCCGGGGTTATCATTATTGAAATGTATATTACAAGAGAATTAAGAATGAATTGAAAAGATTAAATGATGAAGACTGCACATGTGGCTTTAAAAAAGTATTTTTGATTAAAACTTATATATAAGTAAAAATAAAAGGACAGGACAAATACTTTTTATTGAAACTTCACTTATCCCCTCTGTTTCGAGGGGTGGTGAAACCATCTTCTCTCTTCAGGTGATTACAGAAGAATCCTATCATATAATAAATAAATATAATAAAGAGTCATAGAAATATTATATATATATTTATTTATTTATTTATTTTTAAAAAACGCGATGCACTGAAGCCATATTAATTGAAGCGCGAAGTAGCGAGGGATCCCTGTGTGTGTGTGTGTGTGTATATATATATATATATATATATATATATATATATATATATATATATATATAGCCAGTGTGTGATTTGAGATGACGTAGTGAGCTGTCCAGGGTGTACTCTATCCTCTTCCATGTGCTGAGCTGAACGTCTGCCACCCTGCGACCCTAATTAGGATTAAGTGGCTCAGAAAATGAATGAAAGAAAGAGTATTCTGACAAGCTTGTTTCGGAGCCATCATCCTAAACTCCTATCAGGTAAAGTTCATGTTATTCCTAAAGAATGGCACATAATCTGTTGAACGCAGCACCACCAGAGTTCAGAGGGTTTTTTGTTTGTTTGTTTGGTTTAGTTTTTTTTTTATTTCACAAGAAATGAGCATTTTCGTTGATTTCAAAAGCCTGCCAAGCACATTTTGGCTATGTTTCAATAAACTTATCAACAACATTTATAAAGATGCACACAGCAAAGAAAGGCTAACATCCAAAATAAATCCGGAGCTGCCATGGAGGTCAAACAGGCTTGATATTGGATATTGCATGAGAAAATATTTTCTATGACAACCTTCAGAGGTGCTCAGATTTAAATAACATTACTGATATTACATTTAGCCAGAACATACTATTGTTAAAAAAAAATCAACTATGTGATTCACTCACACCACACCGACCAATTCAGCCAAACCTCAGGTGCATATGTTGTTCCTGACACACTAATGTGGTTTTTTGTTAGTGTGTATACAAAAAAGCAATGCACAGCTATGCAACCATGGCAACCACAACAAAGCAAGCAATGCAGAACTACATGCACAGAGATACCACCACTTTTAAGAATTATTAATCAATCCATTTGAGAGGATATTTCATTGAAAAGGTATTCGTGCGCTATAAGACCCACCAGATTATAAGGCACAATATCTATCAACAATGACTGACCGATCTGCTTTCATACATAAGGCACATTAAGTGGAACAAAACTCAGACATGGCCGGACTATAAGGTGCACCTTCAATTTTTGAGGAAGTTAAAGGATTTTAAGTGTGCCTTATAGTCCGAAAGATACAGACTTCATTTCCTTTCGGATGCTTCCTACAGGGGTTGCCACAGCGAATCATCTGCCTCCATCTCACATTGTCCTCTGCCTGCTCTTCTCTTACACCAACTACCTTCATTTCCTTCTTCACTACATCCATAAATCTCTTCTTTGGTCTTCCTCTAGGTCTTCTGCCTGGTAGTTCCAACCTCAGCATCCTACACGACCAATATATTCACTATCCCTCCTCTGTACATGTCCAAACCATCTCAATCTAGCCTCTCTGACTTTGTCTCCAAAACATCTAACATGTGCTGTCCCTCTGATGTACTCATTCCTGATCCTATCCATCCTCGTTACTCCCAAAGAGAACCTCAACATTTTCATCTCTGCTACCTCCAACTCTGACTCCTGTATTTTCCCCAGGGCCACTGTTTCTAAACCATACAACATCGCTGGCCTCATCACCGTCTTGTACACTTTTCCTTTCATTCTTGCCGATACCTTCCTATCACACATCACACCGGACACTTTTCTCCATCCATTCCAACCTGCCTGCACACACTTCTTCACCTCTTTTCCACACTCTCCATTGCTCTGGATTGTTGAGCCTAAGTACTTAAAATCCTCCACCTTCTTTATCTCTGCTCCCTGTAATCTCACCGTTCCTCTTGGGTCCTTGTCATTCACACACATGTATTCTGTCTTACTGAGGCTAACCTTCATTCCCCTCCTTTCCAGGGCATACCTCCACCTCTCTAGATTTTCCTCCACTTGTTCTCTGCTCTCATTACAGATTATTACTAAGTCATTTTTTTTTATTTGTTTCTTTTACACTTCTACCATTTGGAGGTATTATAACATAACATGAGTTATTTAATGTCAACTCAACCAGTGGACATAATTTACTGGGGAAAAAAATTTGCATAAATGTACACACACACACACACACACACACACACACACACACACACACACACACACACACACACACACACACGTCTCTTGTCTTTAGAACCCATGCTGTAGGTTCCTATCAAATCTTATTGAGAACCTGGAACCTGCAGCGTTTAACGGTGTATAAACCTTGCAGATTATGACACACACACAGGCCTGTACACTTCTGCACACAACCTGCACAAAACCTGTCTTACCTTCACAGTAGGTTGAATCTCCGTGTGCAGCCACATAACCGCTCTTGCATTCGCACTCGGCTTTGTTAATACGGTTTTTGCAGGCAGAGTTTTCTCCACACAGAACTCCCTCTGCACAGAAATCATGACCTAAAACAACAGAAAAACAAAACGTGGTGTACCTTTAATCACATTTCAATGTGATATGCAAATCTGTATTTTAATTTAAACTCAAATCACTCCGTCTAAATCCATTTTGTCTCATCAGCTTTTGGGTTTCATAGCAACAATAATACGAGTTGTCATCAAAGTCATTAAATCGAGAACATTTCTGAATAATAATATTAGAATGTATTTCAGCACACAATTGGGATTTTTGTTTGCTCTCTCTTGTTTTGAACAGAGCAACATTATGAACTTTTTATATCCATTAATACAAAAATCTGATTCAGACATTTCAGTCCCATTTCAAACACGAGTGGTTCTCATCCACTGTCATTGAATCGTCTCTGACAGCAGCTTGTCATTTTTTGATTGATTTATGGACCAAGTGCTATTAAAATAGCAGAAGTATGACAGCTTGAGCCAGTTGCACATCAATCCTGCTAAAATAAATACATAAATAAATAAAGAAAGAAAGATGTGTTTTTTGTTACCTTCATGACTGGTTATGATACAGTGTGGTTGTTTCTATGAGGATGGAACCTGCTAATTGCTTTAGTGAAAAGTGATGAAAGCAACAAACATTATTTCAGTAACAACTGAAATAATAGACACATACAGTATATTGTTTACCAGGTTACATTCATCATACATTCATTAAGCTGTTAATCCTAACTAGGATCACAGGGATGATGGTGCCCATCTGACCGAATCCGGGCGAGGGCGAATTCCATCTTAGACAGCTTGCCAGGCCATCATGGGACATCACAGTGCCTATTCCAAATTAAGTAAAATGCTAAAGTAATTTCAGCAGCACTGTCAGAGCACGATGTGTTTTAAATGACACAAAAAATATGATGAATCTTCTTTTCCTTTCGGCCTTTCCCTTCAGAGGTTGCCACAGCAAATCATCTGCCTCCATCTCACCATATCCTCTGCATCTTCTTCTCTTACAACAACTGCCTTCATGTCCTCCTTCAACACGTCAATGAATTGTCTCTTTGGTCTTCCTCTAAGCCTTCTGCCTGGTAGTTCCAACCTCAGCATCCTACTGCCAATATACTCACTATCCCTCCTCTGTACATGTCCAAACCATCTCAATCTGCCCTCTCTGACTTTGTCTCCAAAACATCTTACATGTCCTGTCTCTCTGATGTGCTCATTCCTGATCCTATCCATCCTCGTTACTCCCAAAGAGAACCTCAACATTTTCATCTCTGCTACCTCCAGCTCTGCCTCCTGTCTTTTCCCCAGGGCTACTGTTTCTAAACCATACAACATCGCTGGCCTCAACACCGTTTTGTACACCCTTCCTATCACACCGCACACTTTTCTCCAACCATTCCAACCAGCCTGCACATGCTTCCTCGTCTCTGTTCCACACTTTCATTGCTCTGGATTGTTGACCATAAGTACTTAAAATCCTCCACCTTTTTATCTATGCTCCCTGGAACCTCACCGTTCCTGTTGGGTCCTTGGCATTCACACACATGTATTCTGTCTTACTGAGGCTAACCTTCATTCCCCTCCTTTCCAGGGCATACCTCCACCTCCCTAGATTTTCCTGCACTTGTTCTCTGCTCTCACTGCAGATCACAATGTCATCTGCAAACATCATAGTCTATGGGGATTCTTGTCTTACCTCATCTGTCAGCCTGTCCATCACCATAGCAAACAAGAAGGGGCTCAGAGCTGACCCTTGATGCAGTCCCACCTCCACCTTGAATTCGTCGATCACACCGACAGCACACCTCACCACTGTCTTACATCTGTCATACATGTCCTGCGCCATTCTAACATACTTCTCTGCCAATCCAGACTTTCTCATGCAATACCACAGGTCCTCTCTCAGCACCCTGTCATATGCTTTCGCCAGATCCACAAAGACACAATGTAGCTCCTTCTGACCTTCTCTGTACTTCTGTGGTGCTCTTTCTTGGCATGAAACCCAACTTGTTCACAAATGCTGACCTCTGCCTTTAGTCTAGCTTCCACTATTCTTTCCCATAACTTCATCGTATGGCTCATCAACTTTATCCCTCTGTCGTTGCCACAACTCTGCACATCTTCCTTGTTCTTAAAAATGGAGGCCAGCACACTTCTCCATTCCACTGGCATCCTCTCACTCTCTAAGACCTTGTTGAATGTTCTTGTCAGGAAATCTACTGCTACCTCTCCTAGACACTTCCATACCTCAACCAGTATGTCATCAGGACCAACTGCCTTTCCATTCTTCATCCTCTTCAATGCCCTCCTCACTTCCCACGTACTAATCTTTACTACGTCCTGGTCCTCAACAGTCACCTCTTCTACTCATTTTCTTCATTCATCAGCTCTTCAAAGTACTCTTTCCATCACACTTCTGTCATCAGTAAATACATTTCCCTCTCTGTCCTTAATTACTCTAACTTGCTACACATCCTTCCCATCTCTATTTCTCTGCTGTGCCAACCTGTATAAATCATTTTCTCCCTCTTTACTTTCCAACCGAGCATACAAATCATCATACGCCTTCTGTTTGGCCTTTGAGACCGCAACCTTCGCCTTACGCTGTGTCTCCCTGTACTCCTGTTTACTCTCTTCGGTCCTCTCAATGTCCCACTTCTTCCTAGCTAACCTCTTTCTTTGTACACACTCTTGCACTTCCTAATTCCACCACCAAGTCTCCTTATCTCCTCTCCTTCCAGATGACACACCAAGTACTCTCCTACCTGTCTCCCTGATCACATTAGCTGTAGGTGTCCAGTCATTTGGAAGCACTTCCTGACCACCCAAAGCCTGTTTCAACTCCTCCTTGAAGACAACACAACACTCTTCCTTTTTCACCTTCCACCACTTTGTCCTCTGCTCTGCCTTTGCCTTCTTCACCTTCCTCACCATCAGCATTATCCTGCACACCACTATCCTATGCTGTTTGGCAACACTCTCACCCACTACTACTTTGCAGTCACTGACTTCCTTCAAATTACTTCGCCTACACAAGATGTAGTCTACCTGTGTGCTCCTACCTCCGCTTTTATAAGTCACCCTATGCTCCTGTCTCTTCTGAAAGAAAGTATCCACCACAGCCATTTCCATCCTTTTTGCAAAATCTACCAACATCTGTCCTTCTGCATTCCTGTCCTGGATACCAAACCTGCCCATCACTTCCTCGTCCCCTCCGTTTACCTTCACCAACATGTCCATTGAAGTCTGCCCCAATGACCACTCTTTCACTTATAAAAGCAGAGGGAGGAGCACAGAAGTAGACTACATCTTGTGCAGGAGATATAATTTGAACGAAGTCAGTGACTGCAAAGTAGTGGTGGGTGAGAGTAAGAAGAAGTGAGACATTGAGAGAACTGAATAAAGTTAACAGAATTACAGAGAGACACAGCAGAAGGTGAAGGTAGCAGTGTCAAAGGCCAAACAGAGGATGTTTGATTACTTGTATGCTCGGTTGGACAGTAAGGAGGGAGAAAATGATTCATTCAGGTTGGCACAGCAGAGAAATAGAGATGGGAAGGATGTGCAACAAGTTATTTCGATAAAGGACAGAGTGGGAAAAGTATTGACTGATGACAGAAAAGTACTGGGAAGATGAAAGAGTACTTTGAATAGCTGACGAATGAGGAAGATGACAGAGAAAAGGAATAGAAGAGGTGACCGTTGAGGACCAGGAAGTAGCAAAGATTAGTAAGGGTGAAGTGAGGAGGGCATTGAAGAGGATGAAGAATGGAAAGGCAGTTGGCCCTGATGACATACCTGTGGAGGTATGGAAGTGTCATTCAACAAGGTCTTCGAGAGTAAGAGGATGCCAGAGGAATGGAGGAGAAGTGTGCTGTTGCTCATTTTTAAGAACAAGGAAGACATGCAGAGTTGTGGCAACTACAGAGGGATAAAGTTGATGACCCATATGATGAAGTTATGGAAAAGAATAGTGGAAGCAAGACTAAAGGCAGAGGTCAGCATTTGTGAACAACAGTTTGGTTTCATGCCAAGAAAGAGCACCACAGATGTAGTGTTTGCCTTGAGGATGTTAATAGAGAAGTCGACAGTAGGTCAGAGGGGGCTGCATTGTGCCTTTGTGGATCTGGAGAAAGCATATGACCGGGTGCTGAGAGAGGAACGGTGGTATTGCATGAGGAAGTCTGGAGTGGCAGAGAAGTATGTCAGAGTGGTGCAGGACATGTATGAGAGATGTAAGATAGTGGTGAGGTGTGCTGACAGTGTGACAGAAGAGTTCAAGGTGGAGGTGGGACTGCATCAAGGGTCAGCTCTGAGCCCCTTCTTGTTTGCTATGGTGATGGACAGGCTGACAGACAAGGTTGGACAAGATTCACCATGGACTGTGATGTTTGCAGATGACATTGTGATCTGTCGTGAGAGCAGAGTACAAGTGGAGGAAATTCTAGAGAGGTGGAGGTATGCCCTAGAAAGAAGAGGAATGAAGGTTAGCCTCTGTAAGACAGAATACATTTGTGTGATCGACAAGGACCCAAGAGGAAGAAGACATGCACATACGGCACTGATTCCAGTTTTATTTTTACAAAATGAATGAATGAAGTTTAACAGCATTTTTAACACATATAGTGTGCTATACTAAGATAAGATAAGATAAGATACAGCTTTATTAATCTCACAATGGAGAAATTCACTGTTACAGGCTCTTGAGGTACCATCAGTCGGGGGTGCAAAAATAGATACATATACAAACATACACACATACATATATATTATATAAGTAAATAAATAAATAGATACATAAATAGTATAAATTAATAAACAATAAAAGAAAAGAAGGGAACGACTTTATAGACTGGCCTATATTAAAGTGTAATGTATCTGAGGGCAGAGTAGATGGGTTGATATGGTTCACAGTCAGTAGGGTGGATGTGGTTGGTTAAAGTGCGCGGGGTTTTTATTGCACATAACCGGTATTTTCACAGACAGTTACAAAGTGGCGTTGTACAGTCTGACAGCGGTGGGAATGAACGACCTGCGGTAGCGCTCCTTCCTGCACTGAGGATGTCTTAGTCATCCACTGAAGGAGCAACTCAGCTTCTCTACAGTCTGGTGAAGTGGGTGAGAGCTGTTGTTCATGATGGATGTGAGCTTTGCTACCACCCTCCTCTCTCTCACCTCCTCCACAGAGTCCAGTGGGCAGCCGAGGACAGAGCTGGCCCTCCTGACCAGCTTGTTCAGTCTTTTTCTGTCCCGCTCTGTGCTGCCCAGGGCCCAGCAGATGGCAGCATAGAGGATTGCAGAGGCTACCACAGAGTCATAAAATGTCCTGAGCAGAGGTCTGCATACTCCAAAGGACCCGAGTCTCCTCAGAAGGTGGAGGCGACTCTGGCCCTTCTTGTACAGAGCGTTGGTGTTGTGGGACCAGTCCAGTTTATTGTTAAGGTGAACGCCCAGGTATTTGAAACTGTTCACTATCTCAATGTTCTGTCCCTGGACGTTCACTAGTGATTGTGTGTGTGTGTGTGTGTGTGTGTGTGTGTGTGTGTGTGTGTGTGTGTGTGTGTGTGTGTGTGTGTGTGTGTGTGTGTGTGTGTGTGTGTGTGTTAGTGTGCCTCTTCTGAAGTCGACCACCATCTCCTTCGTCTTCCTGGTGTTCAAGCACAAGTGGTTGCGCTCACACCAGTCCACGAAGTCAACGATGACCGACCGGTACTCCAGCTCGTTCCCCTCTGACACACGGCTCACGATGGCGGAGCCGTCCGAAAACTTCTGGAGGTGGCAGCTGTCTGTGCTATATCTAAAGTCCGAGGTATAAATGCTGAAAAGGAAGGGTGAGAGGACGGTGCCCTGCGGTGCCCCCGTGCTGCAGACTGCCACCTTTGACTTACAGCCGCGCAGCCGTACGTACTGTGGACGGTTAGTAAGGTAGTCGGTGATCCAGACAGCAAGATGCTCATCCACTCCCACGTCCTCCAGCTTTCCCCGCAGAAGCGCTGGCCTGATGGTGTTGAAGGCGCTGGAGAAGTCAAAGAACATGACCCTCACAGCGCTGCCATCGATTTCCAGGTGGGTGAGCGCCCGCTGCAGAAGGTAGTTGACGGCGTCTTCTACTCCGATGTTGGGCCTGTGGGCAAACTGCAGCGGATCTAGGGTAGGGCTCACCATAGAGCGGAGGTGTTCAAGGAGGAGCCTTTCCATGGTCTTCATAAGGTGGGAGGTCAGGGCAACAGGTCTGTAGTGGGCCGGTTCCTTCGCTTGTGCTGTTTTGGGAACCGGAACCACACAGGAGGTCTTCCACAGGACGAGAACCTTCTCCAGGCTGAGGCTCAGGTTGTACAGGTAGCATAGTACCTCACAGAGCTGGTCTGTGCAGGTCCTCAGCAGCCTGGGGCTGATGCCATCTGGTCCTTCAGATTTCCTCTGATTTAGTCGCGTCAGCTGTCTCCTTACCTGGTCTGATGTGAGGGAGAGGGGGGGCTGGGGTGGGCTGCAGAGGGAGGGGGATGTGTCTGTCGGGCTGTAGCAGTCAAGTGAAGTTGGCCGGGGGAGGGGGAAGGTGTCTGCTGGTCTGGAGACGTGTGAAGAGAGGGGGGGCAGAGGGGGAGGGGGGAGAATCAAACCTGTTGAAGTAACAGTTTAGTTCATCCGCCCAGCGCTGGTCACCATCAGCTGTCCCTCTGACACCCTGCCCAAATCCAGACATGGTTTTTAGTCCTCACCAGACGTCCCGCACGTTGTTCTGAGCCAGCTTCTCCTCCATCTTCTTCCCATAGTCCTTCTTTGCCCTCCTGATCCTCCACTGGAGCTCACGCTGGACCTTCTTCTGCTCCTCTCTATCCCCAGAGATGAAAGCCCTCTTTTTCTGGTTCAGGAGGACTTTAAGCTCAGGGGTGACCCACGGGTGATTGTTGGAGAAGCACCGTACCCTCCCTGTTGGCACAGTGCTGTCCACGCAGAAGTTCATGTAATCAGTGATACAGTGTGTGAGGCCGTCGATGTCATCACCAAAGGAGTGACGGAGCATGCTCCAGTCTGTGGTCTGGAAACAGTCCTTAAGCCTCTCATTGGTCTCCTCGGTCCACACTTTCACAGACCTCTTCTGCACAGGTTCCTTTCGCACCCTGGGTGTGTATTGGGGGAGCAGATAGACCAGGTTGTGGTCTGAGCGTCCCAGTGGGGGGAGGGGGGAGGAGCTGTAAGCGTCCTTCACATTTGCATACAGCAAGTCCAGTGTTTTATTGTCTCTTGTGGCGCACTTCACGTATTGCGTGAACGTCGGAAGAGAGGCGGAGAGAGGGGCGTGGTTAAAGTCCCCGCTGATCAGAATCATGGCGCGGGGGTGACGAGTCTGTGTCTGATTAACGGCGCTGTGAAGACACTCACACGCAGCCGCCACATCAGCCGAGGGCGGAATGTACACGCAAAACACAATCACGTGTGAAAACTCCCTCGGTAGATAATATGGCCGCGCGCTCACCGCGAGCAGTTCCAGGTCCCGCGTGCATAGCTGCTCCTTCACGTGCACGTTGGCCGGGTGGAACCATCGTTCATTCACATAGACCGCCACGCTCCCTCCTTTCTTCTTACCGCTCTCCGCCGCGCTCCGATCTGCACGCGCGAGTGTAAATCCGTTCAGAGAAACCACAGAGTCCGGTGTGAGTTCATTCAGCCACGTCTCTGAGAAACACATGAGGCTGCAGTCCCGGTACTGCCTCTGTTGCCGGGTCAGCGCCGCCAGCTCCTCCGTCTTGTTGGCGATCGCTCGGACATTTCCCATGATGACAGAGGGAACACATGTCCTCCGCGTCTTTCATCCCCCTCTGCAGCCTCTCCTTTTCCTCCGTATTTCCACAGGAACAACGGGCTTTTCCGCATGAAGGAGGGCGGGGGCGCGCAGGCCGAGGAGGGTCTCTCGTGTGTAAGACCTGCGTTGCTCAGAGCCGTCGGTGAATGAGTTTCCTGACGCCGATGCAAAAAGTGAGAGTAAAAGTGCACAGGAAAACAAAAGCATCATAAAAGTAGGTTTCCCAGATGCAGTATTGAAGAAAGAAAAAGAAAATTTGAAAAAAGATAAAGAAACACGCCTATATACAATAGAAAAAAGAAAAAAAAAAGGAAAATAAACTGAAGAGCTCCTGTAACTGGCTGCAGGTCACCCGGCACCATCTTGGAAAAAAAAAAATAAATAAATAAAATTTAAAAAATAAATAAATAAATAGTCCTTCTAAAAAAAAATTCCCATATTGCGATAAAATTCATTATTTTCTGTAATGTACTGATAAAAATTAAACTTTCATATATTTTAAATTGAAATTGTTCAGTTCTTTTATTGTTTTAATACTGATGATTTTGGCATACAGCTCATGAAAACCCAAAATCAGCCTGTGGCACTGCTGAGGTGCTTTGGAGGCCCAGGATGCTTCGATAGCGGCCTTATGCTCATCCACAGTGTTGGGTCTGATGTCTCTCAACTTTCTCTTCACAATATCCCACAGATTCTCTATGGGCTTCAGGTCAGGAGAGTTGGCAGGCCAATTGAGCACAGTAATAGCATGGTCAGTAAACCATTTAGCAGTGGTTTTGGCACTGTGAGCAGGTGCCAGGTCGTGCTGAAAAATGAAATCTTCATCTCCATAAAGCTTTTCAGCAGATGGAAGCATGAAGTGCTCTAAAATCTCTTGATAGCTAGCTGCATTGACCCCGTCCTTAATAAAACACAGTGGACCGACACCAGCAGCTGTCATGGCACCCCAGACCATCACTGACTGTGGGTACTTGACACTGGACTTCAGGCATTTTGGCATTTCCTTCTCCCCAGTCTTCCTCCAGACTCTGGCACCGCGATTTTCCGAATGACATGCAAAATTTACTTTCATCCGAAAAAAGTACTTTGGACCACTGAGCAACAGTCCAGTGCTGCTTCTTTGTCGCCCAGGTCAGCCGCTTCTGCCGCTGTTTCTGGTTCAAAAGTGGCTTGTGCACGGTGGCTCTGAATGTTTCTACTCCAGACTCAGTCCACTGCTTCCACGGGTCCTCCAAGGTCTGGAATCGGCCCTTCTCCACAATCTTCCTCATGGTTCGGTCACCTCTTCTGGTTGTGCAGCTTTTTCTGCCACACTTTTTCCTTCCCACAGAAGGACCAGGCTGGGAGTTTTTAAAAGCCTCAGGAATCTTTAGAGTTAATTGGTTGATTCAGATGATTAGGTTAATAGCTTGTTTAGACTACCGGAACATGATATGCTAATTTTTTGAGATAGGAATTTTGGGTTTTCATGAGCTGTATGCCAAAATCATCAGTATTAAAACAATAAAAGACCTGAAATATTTCAGTTGGGGTGCAATGAATCTAAAATATATGAACGTTTAATTTTTATCAGTACATTACAGAAAATAATGAACTTTATCACAATATGCTAATTTTTTGAGAAGGACCTGTATTGTGCCAAACATGGTGATTAAGTACAATGAGTAAAAGTTCAATTTCAAATCGCAAATGATTGATGAAACTAAGGTAAACCAAATCATTTTCTGTGAACAATCAATTTTTGCGTAAAAAACAATCGAAAAATGAAAAGGTCATATTAATAAAAAAAAACAAGTCTGGCTAAGGACGTGCATTCCTATACATTTCCAACCAACAGTAAAAGTCTGTTGTTATTTCGGCAGAATCGCAGCACTCTAGCAATAGAATTCCTGCTAACTATCCCACAAATTCAAAATTTATAAACCATTTCAATATATTTTAAAAGCTGCAGGATTACTGAAGCATTGAATTTAGTTAAAAGATCATACAGGTTGTTAACGTTAAAATGCTGGTACTCAGTCTCAGCAAAATCTGTGCAATCTATTAAAATGTGCTCGACAGTCAGGGGGACTGAACAAGTGTCCCACACAGGCGCAGGCTCCCCTTTCAGTAAATAGCGGTGTGGAATGTAGGTGTGACCAATACGAGTTCTGGCCAGCACTACTTCTTCTCTTGTACTAGTTCTACTTGAATAAAGATATAAACATTTTCTACTGAGTTTTATGAGATGAAGTTTATTGTTAGTCTTTCCATCCCACAGGCTCTGCCACTGACTAAAAACAAAATTATTTACATGACACTTTCCGTCAGTATCGGGAGCTTCCTTAGCTCGTTTATCGGACTTTTCATTACCTTTGATGCCAACGTGATTAGGGCGCCAAGCAAACACTATATTTTTTCCACCCTCAATGAGATCGTGGCACCTTTGTAAAATTTTTAAAAGTGTAGGGTTATCAAAATCATTACCCTGTACGGCAGTCAAACTCGACAAAGAATCTGAGAAAATAATAAAATCTTTTCCATCGTAAGAAGACACAATATCAAGTGCATGCAGAATCGCCCGCAATTCTGCTATAAAAATAGAAGCTCCGTCCAAAAGTCGGAGCTGGACATTCAAACCATTGGTGAGTGTAGCGGCTGCTACTCTGTTGTTCTCCTTCGAGCCATCTGTATAAATAGCCCTAAAGTCCCTATAGAGATCTCTCAACTAATCAAACATCATCTGGAACACTGAAGGATCCGAAGAATTTTTAGGAAACTCAGATAATGACAGATTTACATGTGGTCTCTTGAATTTCCAAGGTGGGATATCAGGTATATCATATGGTTCTATATTCTTGAGATCTGGACACACAGCTTTAAGGGAATCTTTAATTCTCAAAGCAAATGGACGAGTAGCTGCTGGTTTGTTTTTGTAGAACCACGTGTTTCTGGTTTGAAAGGCGAGTTCTTATGTAGGATTGTCCTTGTTTGCCCTCAGTTTTAGAGCATACTGAAGGGCTCGTGTTTCCCTACGCAAATGTAATGGTAGTTCATTTGTTTCAACATGCAGACTCGGACGGGGAGAAGTTCTGAAGGTTCCTAGGCAGATTTTTAATGCTTAGTTTTGGATGGTTTCTCAGGGGTCATTCAACTTTTTCAACATTTTCCTAAGCGTACAAAATGTACGCTAGGGTGGAGGGGGTAAGATGACTGTGTATGCTTTTTAATATAAAAATGTCGATCAACAATAATACATGCGCTCGTGGAAATTTGTGTGTGTGTGTGTGTGTGTGTGTGTGTGTGTGTGTGTGTGTGTGTGTGTGTGTACGTTTGAAACTCTCAATGTGCGATTCGCCAACCACCTGTGGAGTAGCATATCTGCAAAGTCTGCAATGAATCTGCTGAAACATCAGAAGGCAGCTGATCAAGGGCGTAGGCTGGGGGGTGCACAGAGTGCACGAGACCCCCCCATCGCCACAGCAGGAGTTGACTTCTGCTGGACAAGAAATTATGTATATTCACAATCTTATAAATAAACGTAATGACTGTTATTGAAGAGAAGGTTGGAGATAAGTTCCGCATTACTAGAGTCAGGAAGTAAAGCAGAAGTTAACGTGTAAAGGGCACTGCGCATGTGCACGCCCGAGCTGACCAATCAACAAACATAATATTATCAGTAAGCAATAATAGCTGAACACTGTCAATCAAACAAAGTGTGAGTGTGATAATAAAGCACAGTTTGTTAGTCCCGCCTCCGACTCCCGCACATGTGTTAGAACACAAACATTGACGCACAGAGAATGAATGGATAAAATAATCATCATCCATCCAGCCTGGATCTGCAGCCTCATGCTCAGTACTTTTATAAAATTAATAGTATGTTTCTGTGCTGTAAATATGTATAAATATTTGTTTGTGCCTTTGAATAGATAAATAACTTTAGATCAATTTGTAAATGTATTTACCACATGTAGTTGCGGATGTAGTTGGAAATATATTTGAGAATGTTTTTGGTTGAACTATAATATTTGATTCTGATTCTGAGAGTAATAGAAGAATCGTCTTCTGCTGAAAAACTGTGCGTGTTGTTGGCGTGAGATTCCATCTTGTTTATATCATATGCTGTGACATGCATGCCCTATATTTCATGTGGTACTTTGTATCAACTCAGTGACGTCACGGTAACTTTGTGTAGGCGGGCACTTCGCGATGGCGGCTTTCGGGTCAGTAACTTATACGACAAGCACATAAAAACAAAAGCGCTGTGTGTGCAATGGTTTATTTATGATATCAAATTTAAGCCACAATCGCTTCAATAAACTATACTTAAACTACCGACAACTTGTTTAGTCGGCGTTTCATTTCCCCTTTAAGGCTTAGGCTCAGGTCAACCGAGATGTGCACACAGCCCCCCCCAACGGTCAGACCAGCCTACGCCCTTGCTGATCACAAACTGAAGCGTGGTCGTCCAAAAGCCAATGACCAATTGAAAATTCAGACATTTTGACATTTTTTTTTCAAATTCAGACATAATATAAAATAACAAAATTCAGACATAATATAAAATAATATTATTAAAACAATGTCATTTTTATTATTAAAACCAAATGTCTTAATATTAATATTAAAGCAGGTGTCATTAAAGAATCATTCTTTAAAAGTATATATTTTTATTGATTTCATGATTATTTTACTGGTGTATAAAGAAGTACACCAGTAAGGAAACACATTGATTTATTTTATGAAAGAGGTTTGACCGTTGTTTTGTTTAATATCTTTTTAAAAATCCTGCTGGGGGGGTCAACAAAAAGCATACTCTCTGTACGCTTGGGAAAATGCTGAAAATGTTAACCTGCCCCTAACTTTTTTAAATCAGATTTTCGAGCAGCAGAACCATAAACTCTGCAGCCATAATCTAATTTTGATCTCATTAAAAATCGGTATAATCTTAACAGAACTTCACGATCAGCTCCCCAATCCATTTTAGAGACAACTTTCAACAGATTTAAAGTTTCTGACATTTTCTTCTGAAATAGTCGATGTGTGCTTTAAAGTTGAGTTTTTTTTGTCAAAATTTACACCAAGAAATTTAACCTGATCAACAACAGGAATGGCATTAATACCAAGTTTAAGATCTGGATCTAAGTGCATTTTTCTTTTATTGCAAAAATGCACACATGCAGTTTTAGACTGAGACAATTTAAAGCCATAGGGGCAGTGGTGGTCTAGTGGTATAAGGTGCTGGATCGCTGATCCAAAGGTTAGGGGTTCGAGTCCCACTCTCCACAGGTTGTCACTGCCCCCCCAAGTGCAGCTAACTGGGTTATCAAAGGCTGGCCATGTCTCTCACTGTCTATGGTGTGAGGCATGTAAAAGAACCATTGCTGACTTTCGACAAGAGTAGGCTGCAAAGCCGTCAGCGAGTTTCCACCCTGCGATGGCCTGGCGAGCTGTCCAGGGTGTACTCTGCCCTCGCCCTGAGTTGGCTGGGATGGGCACCAGCCTCCCCGCGACCCTAATTAGGATGAAGCGGTTACAGAAAATGAACAGAACTGAACAATTTAAAGCCATTATTATCAGCCCACTTCTGAATTTTATTAAAGCATCGCTGCAGGCTTTCAATTGTGTGCGTGTGTTTTGCACGGCAGCTAATTGCAAAGTCATCCACAAATAATGATTTTGATATACCGTCTTTAATGGAGTTAGCTATGCTGTTAATTTTAACATTAAATAAAGTCACAGATAAAATACTTCTTTGTGGAACGCCCATGTCTTATTTCTGAAAAGCAGAAAAGGAATTCCCGACACGAACTTTAAAATGTGTATCGGTTAAAAATGTTTGAATAAACACAGGCATTCTTCCGCGAAGGCCCATCTCATGTCATCCCATCATCATCCTTTAAAATTTCGTATTACCAAGTGGTATCATACGCTTTTTCTAGATCAAAGAAGACTGATACCATGTGTTCACCTCTTACAAATGCATCTGGAACGTTAGATTTGAGAGCAATCAAATGGTCTGCCGTGCTTCTGAAATGTCTGAAGCCACTTTGTGACTTTGATATGAAGTGGTTCTTCTCAAGATACCAAATCAAGCAAGCATTCATCATACATTCCATAGACTTACACAAGCAACTAGTTCGAGCAAAGTGATGGTAGTTTGTAGGGTCTGTGTGATCTTTACCAGGTTTTGGAACTGGAATAATGGTAGCTTCCCTCCAGGAGTCGGGAAAACTACCATTCACCAATCATTGAGTTTGATTTTCTCCTGCTGACTTTTACACTTTTAAAATGTTGGAGTGTGGTGTTCTGTAGAATAATTTTTCTTAAATTCTTCTCAAGAATGTTAGCAATGTCATCTCTGTCAGTGGCTTTGTTCCCATTTGAATTATTAATGTGTCTTATAGAACTATTCACTGGTTCTCCAGTTATCTTGTGTACCATTTCCCATGTTGTTCCCACTGATGATCTCATATTTAGCTTTGAAAAATGTTCTTTTCATGATTTCCTTTTATTTTCTTTAATTGTACACTGTGCAGTTGCACGGTCTGCTCTATATTTATCAAAATTATCTTGTGTAGAGTCATGTTTAAAAATATTTAAGGCCTTTTTGCGTTCTTTAATAGCCTTTTGACAGTCATCAGTAAACCATGGTTTACGTATGGGTTTTGGAATCGACGAGGACTTAGGTACAGTTTTTAAGGCAATAGTTGTGACACAGGCAGCAGAGCATCTATTGTTTTAATGTCTGTCTTCCTTTCGGAGTTTTCCCTTTTACTCGGGAGTCGCCACAGTGAATCATCTGATTCGCACGTTTGATTTGGCAGAGGTGTTTTTTTACGTCGGATGCCCTTCCTGTCACAACCCTTTTAGCAAGGGACAGAAACACACTGAGGGCTTTGCAGCTCCTCTTTACGAAAGTCAGCAATGGTTCTTTTACATCAACCTCTCACCATAGACAGTGACAGACATGGCCCGCCTTTGATAACCCAGTTAGCTGCACTGGGGGCGGGACAGTGACAACCCTGTGGAGAGTGAGACTCGAACCCCCAACCTTTGGATCAGCGATCCAGCGCCCTATACCACTAATACCACTAGACCACCACTGTTTTATTTTAATGTTGGTTTGAAATGTGTTTAGATTGATTTCATCATTGCACAATTCCTGGACGGCTGTCCAATCAGCTTTCTGTAATTGACATTTTGGGTGGTTGTATTGATGAAGATTGGGAAGTGATCACAACCGCACTGATCATCACCAACTTCCCAAACAAGATCTATAAACAAGGCAGGAGAGCAAATGCTCAAATCAATAGATGTAAAGGAGCCTGAAGATGGATGGAGATATGTCGGAGATTTAGAATTTAAAATGCACAGATCCTGACGTGAAACAAAATCTTCTACCAGTTTTCCTCTATTGTCTGAATTTTGACAACCCCAATTAGCACTATGTGCATTGAAGTCTCCAAGCAACAGAACAGGGGAGGGGAGTTGGTCTAAAAATCCATCCAATTGATTTGCATGAAGCCTGTGTTTGGGAGGGATATATAAGGAACACACTGTTATAGTTTTATGACGTTGCACTCTCATGGCCACAGCTTGCAGGCGTGTATTTAATGTAAGAAGCTCACGAGGGACATTTGATTTAATTAAAATGGAAGAACCGCCGATGGCTCTCCCATCAACTGATGACACAGATGTTTTACTGGATATATCATAGCCTTTAAGTGTTACATTATCTAGTTTATTTAGTAGTGTTTCCTTAACACAGACAATTTGAGGAACACTATGGAAAAGAAATGACTTAATTTCTTCTTAATTTGCTTTAAGTCCTCAACAATTAAATTGTATATCTTTTAATTTGGGACTCATGAGGGCTCAGGATTGGCTCTTTCTTTGCTCCTATCTCTTTTGCTATTAGTTGGGGGAGTATGAGGAACAACATCCATGTTCTCTTCCTCTCCAGAATCCTCCAACACCTGAAATGTATTATGTTGGGGCACTTTGTTTTCTGATCCCTTAGGATCTCTAGTTGGTGTTCAGTTTATTTTAACAGTTTTGTCATCTTTTTTAGCAGAAGTTTGGTTAGGTTTTGGTCAGGAATTTGACCCTGACTGTGTACCTACAGACTTTTTTGTGGCCTGTGAAGAGGAGGCCATGGCGTTAGCTTGTTTTGGTTGATATTTTTGAGGGCTCTGGGATTTTTCAGCCCAAGTTATGTCAGTTTGTACCATTAAGGAATTGTAATGGATAACCTTTTTTTTTTTTTTTTTGCAGTAGTAGCCGATGCATAGGTCTGTTGTGGTTGAGGAGATCTTTTGTCCTCAACCAGTTTCCTTGCTTTCTTGAAGGTAAGGTTTCTAGTGCATTTAATGGTTTGGAATTCTTTCTCCTCTAACCATTTCGGACTGTTCTTGGAAAAGGATGGGTGATTTCCATTACAATTCACACAATTGGCCTGTTGACTACAATTTTGGTCCTCGTTCTCTTTACCGCATTTCCCACAATTTGTATGTTACCACAGTTACCCTGATGGTGGCCAAAACGTTGTCATTTGGAGCATAGCAGGGGGTTAGGTATATAGACAGAAACTGGGCCATTTAAATATCCAACCCTGACTTCCCCAGGAAGGGTAGTAGCGTCAAAGGTGAGTATTAATGTCCCAGTTGGAACCTTCTGGCGTTCTTTCTTGATTGTTATGTGTTGAACCTTCCTAACCCCCTGGGCACAAAGACCCTCCCGGATCTCCTCTTCACTCGCGGATCTTAATTCATTACACTTTATGACCCCTTTCCTCGTATTCAATGAGTTGTGGGCCAAAACTTTTATTGGTACGATGACTAGCATGGTGGATTTTAGTAAGTTGGTAGCGTGACTCTTCTGGCTTACTTCAATAAGCAGATCGCCAGAACACAGGCTTTTCACTTGTTTAGGTTCACCAGCGAGTCCTTTGATTCCCTTTGCAATAGCAAAGGGAGACGGTTTGCTTAACGGTTTCATTTGATCTGTACCTTGAATAACAAGGAAATGGGGCCAAGAAGTGCTGGGTCCATAGCCAGAGTCACTGTCCGAGTCATTATCCAATGATCTTTTAAATGTTTTTTAAGTAGTTGTAGCCATATTGAAGGGATAATATTTCACTATCGAAGCTCCTCACCCTCCCTGGAGCCCTACTGGGGGACATCTATTTGTATACGGATCTCCAGAATATAGATGTCAGGGATACTTACAATAGTATACTCAATCACCCAGGCAGAACCCGAGTACCCAATTAACCTGATTAAGCAGCTGCGACTAGAATTTTGAAAAATCCTGGTGCTTAGCACCACCAGCCGATTGACTTGTGCCAGGCCTCACACGCCTCTCGTCTAGGCGAAATGAGGTCCAAAGCAACGTGTTACAATGAAATCCCATTTTGGAGATTTCCTCTCTCAGTTACCAGGATCCTCTCTTCCGCCAATGCAAGTTGCAACCCACTGCAAACAGGTCATCCCTTAGTACATGCAGAGGAGCATTTCACGCTGCTATATTTTTACATTTTAAACTGGGTGCAATGGATAAATAAAAAAAAAATGAACAATCTTTAAATATATGAAATCACTGAACCATATCAACAACAAATCCATATTGAAACTAATAAAAAGGAACCAGACTGTGCAATTAACTTTACAAAACAATGGAATCAAAACACTATGTTTCCAAATCATGAAGTGCTGAAGATATAAGCCAATTTTATGAAATGAATGCAGGGAGAAAAGAAAAATATATTTATCATGTCCTGTTATCCCTTTAGTCGCCTTTTACGACATTCCCGGACGGAGTGGACCAATTCTACCCCACCACCCACAGGGGGACCGTGACCCTGGTAAGGAGGGCTAAGGGTGTACTCTCACTTGCCCAAGGTGAGCACCTAGATAAGTGGAGGGCAGGAGGCGTCTTACTTCTCCATTCTAGACCGGCTTCAAGCTGGGTCTAGCCACTGCCCAGTCCATTTTTTTTTTTTTTTTTAACAGGATGTGGTATTTAGCATAATGTAACCTTTAGCCCCTGCAGTGGTAAGAGCCCACACAATTTTTGTGGCTACAGTTTGAGCAATAATCACATTTAGGTGTGATGTTCGGAGATACACATACTTTAAATGTATACTATAATGAGCACTATTAAAATGGGGCTAGGGATAGTACAGTGGTGAACACATCTATCTCAAAACAAGAAGATCATGGGTTCGAGTTCCAGACTTTGCTGAGGTCTCCATGTTCTCACCATGCTTGCGTGGGTTTCCTCTGAATATTCTGGTTTCCGCACACAGTCCAAAGATATGCATATTTGGTAAACTGTCTGTCTTCCAAATTTCTCCTAGGTGATAGTGTGTGTGTGTGTGTGTGTGTGTGTGTGTTTCCGCGTGAGCTGTTCAAGGTGTATCCCACCTTGACCCAGTGTTGGCTGAGGTAGTATCCAGCCTTCCTGCAACCCAGTAGGATTAAATGGTTTCCCAAATGACTGAAAACGTGAGTACGAAAGTATAGTAGACATAAAACTGTTCCAAAGTACATTTATTTTGTGTAAATAAAAATTAAACCTGGCAAACCCAGTCACTGGTTATCCCCCTGATACTGTTCAGAAAGCACTGATACATCCTGATGTTTACTCCATACATATGTGACTTTGTTAACACTAATCTGCACCCATTACGTCTGTACTCACCGGAGACGTGTGAGTAGCGGCTGTGCATTGATTATTTTACATATCATAAAGCAGTCTAGATTATCTACACTTCATTTTTATCTCTGTCACCTACAGAATTACATCAGGTACTGTACAGTCAACATTACCAGTCAGAAGCTTTCTGTAACAGCACACACACTCTGCAGTTGACCGGACAACATACCGTAGTCAGAAAAAGGAAAAAAAAAAAAAAGATTTTAATTGAAAGAAATATGGGCGCATACTCAGAAAGCACTTTTTAAATGCACCATTAAATATATTCCTTAATGATTAACCACAAGCTTAATTTACATATGAACCAAACATGAATCTCTGATATGAAGTGCAAGCTAACCTAGCCGTCTAAAAATTACCCAGAGTGCACTTTCATGATAATGAGACACAATCCGCTTTTCATCATGAACGCTGGTCTGTTTATTCACTACTAACAACAACAACAACAACAATAATAATGATAATAATAATAATATTTACTAAGAAGGCGGCGATGAGTACAATCATTAATGTAATATCAATATGAGTATTATTTTGCATATACATTCGGTCAGCATGGTGGCGGGTTGGAGGCTCAGCATGGGGTTTGCATGTACTCAGTTTCAGTGGAGTTCCTCCAGGTACTCTGGTTTTGTCCCAGTCAAAACAATATGCATATTAGGTCAAATTGCCAGTTGTTCTAAATTGCCCCTAAGCGTGAGTGTGAATGATCGTATATGTTGCCCTGCAATGGACTGGCAAGCTGTTCAGGGTGTATCTTGCCCTCACCCAGTGTCAGCTGAGATAGGCTCCAGCCTCGCTGCAACCGTATTAGAATTAAGCAAATCGCTGTATGAATGGAGGACATTTACAGTATATATTAAATTATATTACATGATGTTTCAACTGTGCTCATGCTGTAAAAATCCACAAAACTTCCCATGAAAAAGAAGAAGAAAAAAAAAGCAATCTAGTAGTGTTGTTTCATATCAACTCCTGCGATTCAAGTCATCCACAAGAAAAAGAGCAAGTCCTCAAAATGTGGCTTTATAAAATGGATTCTGCGCAATCCACATCACTGGCAGAGCAATGCCACATGCTAAACAATAACAGATTACTAACTCACCTCTGCAAACGTTACAGCATCGGTTCTCTGGCAAAACCTGCTCTCTTAGTGTACAGTTCAGACTCGGGCAGCTTTCATTCACAGACCTCATCACACCATTCTAGAAAAAACAAAATATGTCAATTAAACAAGGTGGCACAGCGAAGGAAACGTTAGCATGGCAGCCTCATCGCCAGAACGTTCTGGGTTCAAGTCCCGAGCTTGTTGAGAGCGTTACTGTGTGTAGTTTATTCAAATTGTTCCTCGGTGTGACGTTCTGTTTGTTTTTGCTGTGTGAGACTGAGAGATTTTTTACATTTATTTTTTAAAAACGACTTTATTTTTAACACAAAAGGAAACACTTGTTTGTAAAGCATAAAACAAAATGAATACATTAAAAAGTATTAGAGAAGACACAAAATAAGTAAAAAAAAAAAATAAGAAAATAAATAAATAAATGAATTAGTTAATATGTAAACAACAAAATAACCCAACAAACATAACGACCTTGATCTTAACAGAAGAAGTATTTTATAATCAGAAAAATCTCCTCGAAACTGAAATTGGTGAAACAGCAGCTTCTCATCCTTCACAGAACATAAACCATCAGTTTTACACCAAACTTTTTCTCAGGACTCTGAGTCATTCATTAAACCATAACAATTATAATCACCCATCACGCTGCTCATTATTATTCAGATTCACATCCTTCACACGGCACAGTCACATGATTCCTACACTTTTCTTTTCCTGCTCAGGTAAAGGGACATTTCTGATTGGCCCAGCAGAAAATCGAGCAGCTGGCACTTGGCCTTCTGTTTTTGTTGGTACCTGAAACCCAGAATGCACCTGTGTTCAGTAAACACCACACCATCCATACAAAACCAACTCTTTAACCTCAAACAGAACCTGCAGCCCGCTGCAGTCCAGGAAACAGTGGAGCACCGTCGCTCTGCGGGAACAGAACCGACACCTTTCATCAACACCTGGATTTAAAATAGACACAAAACCACTCACAGCAGCAGCTCCATGTAAAACCCTGCACTGTAAGGCTCCACCCCTTTTTGTTAACAGTGGTTTGTACAGTGCTCTCCATGAAGAGTCCACTTCTGGTTTCAAACCCAAGTAGACCCTCCATGGTGTGTCAGTCCGACCTTTTAGTTCCTCTCTATTTAACCCTTTCACCATCAGTCGGTATATTATTCTACCTGAAGTGTTACACAGACATACAGGTCCTGATACACCATCTTCTAAAAAAACAACCAGAACTGTCTTTAAAATCCGGAGCGAAGCCCTCCGCAGGAAAGGGGTACGTGTCTCCAAGGGTAGAACACTGTTGGTTCGGGAGATGATGCTGGAGTGTTCATCCGGGGAGAGCTGGTCCTTCCAGACCCTCAGCATGTTTCCCAGGAGTCTCACCAAAGAGACCCCGATAGCAGCAGAGACAGCAGCAGCATCCTCCAGGTGTGGACCACACAGGTCAAACACATGACCCAGTGAGGCGATGTGTGCTGTTACAAACTTCTCTGCGACAGACGGACCAGCAGTCTGTCGCGCAATTAAAACGAATTCCACAGATGACAAGTTCTTTTAGAGTCCAGAACTGTGAGATGTGTGTCTGCAATCTTACCCTTTTAAAAAATCTCCAGATTTTAAAAAGGCTTTGGTAAAATCCTGGAAAGACTCTCAGGTCATGCTTGTTTAAGTCCATTAAAAACATAGAGTCCTGCAGTCCCGGTTCCCAGCACCAAGCCAGAACAGCACAAACTGTGGGCCTCCACGCCATGTCTTTGGATACAGTCAGCAGTCTCTGGGTCAACTGGAGCCTAAACGTTGGCCAGATGTAAAAGACCATCGTCCCCCTGCCTCTTCGGGAAGGAAGAGGACACTCTGTGGGACCCAATGCAGTTGGTCCCAGAAGCAGTTGACAATCTCAGCCTGGGCTTTTGCGAGTAGGGTCACAGGGGGGGTGTATGCGGGAGAAGCGGTGCTACAAACATGGAAGCAACCAGATTATTGAGAATTAAAACATGACCTTTAAAAGACATTTTTGGTAAAATCCATTTCCATTGTTTGAAACTCCTCCAACTTTCCTAAAACATTTTCCCAATTCCTGTTCATACTGTTTTGGTCACCAAGGTAGATTCCCAGGTAGTTGATCCCACACCTTTTCCAGATCAGACCGCCAGCAGGACGATACCTCACAGCTCGTCTCCCACACACAGAGCTTCACTTTTTTTTCCCAATTTACCTTGGCTGTTGAGATTTCACTAAAATCTTTAACAGTGTTGGTTAAAAAAACCAAATACCACTCTGGTTTTTACAGCAATAATAAGATCGTCTGCATATGCAGACAGTTTAAAAACCAAATCACAATCCGGGACCATAAACCCAGAAAGACCTGTTCAGAAGTTTCTCTGTGCCTGCGGTTGGAGCGTAAACATTTAAAAACAACATCTTACCACTTTCCAGCTCTGCTCTAACTTTTCAAATATGACCCATATGAACAGAAACTGGGTTAAAATCTTGGAAGGATAAAACTCCGCCCCCCACTATTGGTACTTTTGTGTCTGAAATGAAGCTGTCGGTTCCATTCCCTCCTCCAGTTGCCTTCGTTGCCCACCATGCTGAGGGTCTCCTGAATAAAAACAACCTTTAGTTTCTTCACAATAATCAGGCTTTAAAAAAGAAGCTCTTTTTATGTCCTGTCTCACTCCATTTATATTTAGTGTGGTGATTTTAAAAGTCTCCATGGTGAAAGTAAAAAGAGGGAAGAAACTGAACCATGAGAGGTAAAAGCAGGTTGAAGGAGAGCAAATGAAAGAAACAAATTAGTCCTCCTCAGCAAGTTGGTTCTTAACCTTTAAAACATTTTTTTTTCTTTTTTTTTTGAGGCTGAAAACCTGCTGGTCTGTGAAACCTGGCTGTCCAGGCTTTCTCATATGAAGACGTACAGAGTCCATAAACAGCCTGAGATCAGGAAATAAATGTTCAACCTTTACTTGAAACCTTTTGTTGCCTTGGAGAAACTTATCCATTTTTTCCATGGTGTATGCACTCTTGATGCTGATTTCTCTGTGATATCTTCCTCGCTTTCAGACAAGCCCTGGGACAGGCAGGTTTTCCTCCTTGGAGGCCTTTTTTAACCTCATTGGTGCTGTTTTCTGTCTCTGTGAATTATCTTTTATTTGCTTCTTTTTTAACAACTCATCAACAACTATCTCCTTCTCCTCATCAACTTCCTCCAACACTGACTCCACCACCCTGGCTGCTATCTGCCCCACACTTTCCTTCTGTGTTCCAATCTCCATCTGCTCACTATGTGAATCTTTTATACACCCTTCACGCTCCACCTGTGTGTCTATGGTTTTTACATGTGTGTCCACCATAGTATCTCTGACACCCTGCACACCGTCTGCCTGTGTCTCCAGGCTGTGAGTACTCACCAGCTTAGTTTTATGAAGCGGTATATGTTTTGTCAGGTGATCTTAAAGTAATCTCCCCCAGCTCTGTTGCTAGCTCTTCCGTCGGCACTGACGCCACTGGTCCTGGTGGCGTAGCCGCTGGCTCTGCTGCTCGCGCCGCCGGAGAGCAGGAGACAGCAGCCGACTGCTTTGTTTCGTCTACCTCCAGGCACGAGTGGATAAAATGTCCTTCCATTCCACACCTGAGACATTTCATATCCCCCAACCTTACATGTATGTTGTAATCAAAGTGGTCCATGTTAACTTTCAGAACCAAATTCAGCTCTTCAGGACTTTTAAGGATCATCATCACTTGCTGCCTGAAGGAAACGATGTGTTTCAGGTGAGGGGACTTGCAGTTGAGCGAGATCATTGTTATCTGGGATAAGAGCTGTCCATACTGGGTCCACTCTCTCTCCAAACCATCGTTCCATATGAATGGGAGGATGTTGAAGATGATGACGCGCTTGGCAGGGCTGACCAGGAAGACAACAAGGATGAAAGTTCCCTGAATCACAACCCTGCTCTCTGCAACCCTGTTTACTTTATGCACACTATCCAGGAACTTCACCAACACACTGTTCTTCCTCGACGCTGATTTCACACTTTCAAACCCGACCAGTTCCCAGACAGCCAGAACACAGTCCTCTACCGAACAGGTGACTGTCGGGACTATTTTAATGACATGCCAGTGAGTCAGTTTCGCTCGCCCAGAGCCTACCGACATTTTCCCGGTGTGCTGAGCAGAAGTGCTCACCTCCATCTTTATCACCACCACATTCCCACAGAAAACGAAAAAAAATAAGCAAAACTAAGAAAGAAATAAAAGATAAAAAGAAAAAGAAATATGAAAAAAGAGAATAGCGCTCTCTGCAAACAAACACCCTCCCACGCACACTCACAGCATGCACTGAGAGAGAGAGAGAGAGAGAGAGAGAGAGAGAGAGATGGACATGTAATGCTCTCGTTAACGGTTCAATATTGATTGCACCATAATCTGGAGTCAGCCTCTGCATGATATATACTGGACCCTCTCAAAAAATTAGCATATTGTGATATAGTTCATTATTTTCTGTAATGTACTGATACACATTAGACTTTCATATATTTTAGATTCATTAAACACAACTGAAGTAGTTCAAGCCTTTTATTGTTTTAATATTGATAATTTTGGCAAACGGTGTAGAATGGATTAATTCCGTAGGTCGGGGGCCAACTGTATATTATATATATATATATATATATATATATATATATATATATATATATATATATATATATACACACTAGGCCTTCTCAAAAAATTAGCATATTGTGATGTTCATTATTTTCTGTAATGTACTGATAAAAATTCAATTTTCATATATTTTAGATTCATTGCACACCAACTGAAATATTTCAGGTCTTTTATTGTTTTAATTCTGATGATTTTGGCATACAGCTCATGAAAACGAAAAATTCCTATCTCAAAAAATGAGCATATCATGTTCAGGTAGTCTAAACGAGCTCTCAGAACAACGTGCGGGACGTCTGGAGAGGACTAAAGACCATGTCTGGATTTGGGCAGAGTGTCAGAGAGACAGCTGATGGTGACCAGCGCTGGGCGGATGAACTAAACTGCTACTTCAACAGGTTTGATTCTCCCCCCTCCCCCTCTGCACCCCTCCCCGTTCCCCTCCCCTCTTCACACGTCTCCAGACCAGCTGACACCTCCCCCCTCCCCAGGCCAACTTCACTTGACTGCTACAGCCGGACAGACACATCCCCCTCCCTCTGCAGCCCACCCCAGCCCCCCCTCTCCCTCACATCAGACCAGGTGAGGAGACAGCTGAGGCGACTAAATCGGAGGAAATCTGAAGGACCTGATGGCATCAGTCCCAGGCTGCTGAGGACCTGCGCAGAACAGCTCTGTGTGGTACTCTGCTACCTGTACAACCTGAGCCTCAGCCTGGAGAAGGTTCCAGTCCTATGGAAGACCTCCTGTGTGGTTCCGGTTCCCAAAACAGCACAAGCGAAGGAACCAGCCCACTACAGACCTGTCGCCCTGACCTCCCACCTCATTAAGACCATGGAAAGGCTCCTCCTTGAACACCTCCGCTCTATGGTGAGCCCCACCCTAGACCCGCTGCAGTTTGCCTACAGGCCCAACATCGGAGTAGAAGACGCCGTCATCTACCTTCTGCAGCGGGCACTCACCCACCTGGAGATCGCCCGGCAGCGCTGTGAGGGTCATGTTCTTTGACTTCTCCAGCGCCTTCAACACCATCAGGCCAGCGGCGCCTGCGGGGAAGCTGGAGGGCGTGGGAGTGGACGGGCATCTTGCTGCCTGGATTATTGACTACCTTATTAACCGTCCACAGTGCGTGCGGCGCTGGCTGTAAGTCAAAGGTGGTAGTCTGTAGCACGGGGGCACCGCAGGGCACCGTCCTCTCACACTTCCTTTTAACATCTATACCTCGGACTTCATATATAACACAAACAGCTGCCACCTCCAGAAGTTCTCGGACGACTCCGCCATCGTGGGCCGTGTGTCAGAGGGGAACGAGCTGGAGTACCGGTCGGTCATCGTCGACTTCGTGGACTGGTGTGAGCGCAACCACCTGTGCTTGAACACTAGGAAGACGAAGGAGATGGTGGTCGACTTCAGGAGAAGCACTCAACACACACACACACACACACACACACACACACACACACACACACACACACACACACTTACTAGTGAACATCCAGGGACAGGACATTGAGACAGTGGACAGTTTCAAGTACCTGGGTGTTCACCTTAACAATAAACTGGACTGGTCCCACAACACCAACGCCCTGTACAAGAAGGGCCAGAGTCGCCTCCACCTTCTGAGGAGACTCAGGTCCTTCGGCATATGCAGAACCTCTGCTCAGGACATTTTATGACTCTGTGGTAGCCTCTGCAATCCTCTACGCTGCCATCTGCTGGGCCCCGGGCAGCACAGAGCGGGACAGGAAGAGACTGAACAAGCTGGTCAGGAGGGCCAGCTCTGTCCTCGGCTGCCCACTGGACTCTGTGGAGGAGGTGAGTGAGAGGAGGATGGTAGCAAAGCTCACATCCATCCTGTTCAACAGCTCTCACCCACTGCACCAGACTGTAGAGGAGCTAAGCAGCTCCTTCAGTGGACGACTGAGGCATCCTCAGTGCAGGAAGGAGCGCTACCGCAGGTCGTTCATTCCCACCGCTGTCAGACTGTACAACGCCACTTTGTAACTGTCTGTGAAAATACCGGTTATGTGCAATAAAAACCCTGTGCACTTTAATCAACCACATCTACCCCACTGTGAACCACATCAACCCATCTACTCTGCACTCAGATACATGTACACTTGAATATAGGCCAGTCTACAAAGTTGTTCCATTCTTTTCTTTTATTGTTTATTAATTTATACTATTTATGTATCTATTTATTTACTTATATAATATATGTATGTGTGTATGTTTGTACTTGTATCTATTTTTGCACCCCCTACTGATAGTACCTCAAGAGCCTGTAACAGTGAATTTCTCCATTGTGAGATTAATAAAGCTGTATCTTATCTTATCTTAACCTAATCATCTGAATCAACCAATTAACTCTAAACACCTGCAAAAGATTCCTGAGGCTTTTAAAAACTCCCAGCCTGGTTCATTACTCAAAACCACAATCATGGGTAAGACTGCCGACCTGACTGCTGTCCAGAAGGACATCATTGACACCCTCAAGCAAGAGGGTAAGAAACAGAAAGAAATCTCTGAGCGAATAGGCTGTTCCCAGAGTGCTGTATCAAGACACCTCAGTGGGACGTCTGTGGGAAGGAAAAAGTGTGGCAGAAAACGCTGCACAACCAGAAGAGGTGACCGGACCCTGAGGAAGATTGTGGAGCAGGGCCGATTCCAGACCTTGGGGGACCTGTGGAAGCAGTGGACTGGGCTACAGGTGCCGCACTCCCCAGGTCAAGACACTATTGGACCAGAAACAGCAGCAGAAGCGCCTGACCTGGGCTACAGAGAAGCAGCACTGGACTGTTGCTCAGTGGTTCAAAGTACTTTTTTCAGATGAAAGCAAATTTTGCATGTCATTCGGAAATCAAGGTGCCAGAGTCTGGAGGAAGACTGGGGACAAGGAAATGCCAAAATGCCTGAAGTCCAGTGTCATGTACGCACAGTCAGTGATGGTCTGGGCTGCCATGTCAGCTGCTGATGTTGGTCCACTGTGTTTTATCAAGGGCGGGGTCAATGCAGCTAGCTATCAGGAGATTTTGGAGCACTTCATGCTTCCATCTGCTGAAAAGCTTTATGGAGATGAAGATTTAATTTTTCAGCACGACCTGGCACCTGCTCAAAGTGCCAAAACCACTGCTAAATGGTTTACTGACCATGGTATTACTGTGCTCAATTGGCCTGCCAACTCTCCTGACCTGAAGCCCATAGAGAATCTGTGGGATATTGTGATGAGAAAGTTGAGAGACACCAGACCCAACACTGTGGATGAGCTTAAGGCCGCTATTGAAGCATCCTGGGCCTCCATAACACCTCAACAGTGCCACAGGCTGATCGCCGCCATGCCACGCCCGCATTGAAGCAGTCATTTCTGCAAAAGGATTCCCGACCAAGTATTGAGTGCATAACTGAACATAATTATTTGAAGGTTGACTTTTTTTGTATTAAAAACACTTTTTTGCTAATTTTTTGAGATAGGAATTTTGGGTTTTCAAGAGCTGTATGCCAAAATCATCAGTATTAAAACAATAAAAGACCTGAACTATTTCAATGGGTGTGCAATGAATCTAAAATATATGAAAGTTTAATTTTTATCAGTACATTACAGAAAATAATGAACTCTATCACAATATACTAATTTTTTGACAAGAACTAGTATGTATATCTCTTCTTTTTGGCTTTTCCCTTTTCTCGGGAGTCGCCACAGTGAATCATCTGATTCGCACGTTTGATTTGGCAGAGGTTTTTTACGTCGGATGCCCTTCCTGTCACAACCCTTCTAGCAAGGGACAGAAACACGCTGACGGCTTTGCAGCTACTCTTTACGAAAGTCAGCAATGGTTCTTTTACATGCCTCTCACCATAGACAGTGAGGGACATGGTCCGCCTTTAATAACCCAGTTAGCTGCACTGGGGGGACAGTGATAACCATGTGGGGACTCGAACCCCCAACCTTAGGATCAGCGATCCTGCGCCCTACCACTAGACCACCACTGCCGCCTTATATATATATATATATATATATATATATATATATATATATATATATATATATATATATATATATATATATATATATATATATATATATATATATATAATATACTGTATTAATCTCATAAGGGAAATTATATTCTCTTATTAGCACAGTGGGCTACTACACTCATTGGGGCATCCTAGAAGCAGTTGAGATTAGGTGGCTTGTTCACGGGCACTTCAGCCATTTATGTGGAGAAAGAGAAGGTGCTGCTCACTTCCCCCATCACCACAAACTTTTTCTGCTGGTTCAGTACAAAAGCCACTTCTCTAACCATTAGGCTACGGCTGCCCCAATACAATAATACACGATCAACGTGAGCCTTCACCTAACACTGCTGTAAGAATCCTGTATGATGCATGTACATATATCAGGAGGTCTCATGGGTTTTTAAAAAGCACAATTACAGGACTATTGTAAAAAAAAAAAAACCAAACAAACAAAAAACCTGATTAAACAAAAAACTTCGAAAAGGATCTGCCATTGAGAATTACGTACTACAAAAAGTACACACTAAGTTGGGATTTTCTGTCTCACAGCAGGAAAGGTGCATTATTCAACGACTTTAGTGAATCAATGATCAATATAACAAGCCTCAGAGCAAACAGCTGTGTAAAGATGTCAGGATACATCAGCATAAAGAAATCTCTGTTCTGGCGTGCAGCTTGAAGGTGGTTTTACTGACCTTGCACTCTTCACAGCTCTGTACGAAAACACGCTGACCCTCTGAAAGAGTTCGACCCAGGTAGGAGCATTTAGCTGCAAAAAGAGAAATGCAATATTAGTCCACGAGTGAAGCAGAGGATGAAAGAGAAATGATGAAGTATATTAGTGTAATAATAATAAGAAGAAGAGGAGGAAAAAGAGTAATTAGAGTAATAGTAAACCACAGTAAAATAATGATAAAGCTTAATAGAGTGCCAATAAGTGATAATGGAGTATTCATGAAGTGAAATTGAATCATCATACAGTAATAGTGAAAACTAAAAGAAGTAATAATTTAATTCAAGTCAAGTATACTAGAATGAAGGAACCACACTCATCCATCCAGCACTACATGCAAAACATGTAACGTCTCAAGCCTTTTCCACTGAGAAAATTCAAACAAACAAGCAAACAAATTAACAAAGAAATGCATACACTTCACTGTCTCTTCTTTCTTCTTCTTCTTTTCCTTTCAGCTGTTCCGTTCAGGGGTTGCCACAGCAAATCATCTGCTTCAATCTCACATTGTCCTCTGCATCTTCTTCTCGAAAACCAACTACCTTCATGTCCTCCGTCACCACATCCCTAAATGTCTTCTTTGGTCTTCCTCTAAGCTTTCTGCCTGGTGGTTCCAACCTCAGCATCCTACAAACAATATTTCACTATCCCTTGTTTGTACATGTCCAAACCATCTCAATTTAGCCTCTCTGACTTTGTCTCCAAAACATTTAACATGTGCTGTCTTTCTGATGTACTCATTCCTGATCCTATCCATACCCGTTACTCCCAAAGAGAACCTCAACATTTTCATCTCTGCTACCTCCAGCTCTGCTTCCTGTCTTTATCTCAGCACCACTGATTCTAAACCAGGGGTGTGCAAACTTATCCCCAAAGGGCTGATGTGGGTGCAGGTTTTCACTTCAACCAAACAATAACGACACCTTCCACCTGTTTCCACCAATCACTGATCCTCAAAAGAAAAGAAGGAAAAAAAACGCTTTAAGACTTAAAGCAAGGTGATCTCACCAAGATGGCTCCACTGCAGAATTGAAACAGTAATCTCCAATCTATTTTTTTTTCTTTTCTTTACTATGATGGATAGGATCTAAGATGGATAGGAACTAAGATGGATAGGATCAGGGATGAGTACATCAGAGGGACAGCACATGTGAGAGGTTTTGGAGACAAAGTCAGAGAGGCTAAATTGAGATGGTTTGGACAGAGGAGGGATAGTGAGTGTGTTGGTAGTAGGATGCTGAGATTGGAACTACCAGGCAGAAGGCCGAGAGGAAGACCAAAGAGAAGATTTATGAAGAAGGACATGAAGTTAGTTGGTGTAAGAGTAGAAGAAGGTGAGGATATGGTGAGATGGGGCAAATGATTCGCTGTGGCGATCCCTGAAGGGAACAGTGGCCTCCTCAATGGCCCTCTGTTTGGACTTTGGCACCGCTACCTTCACATTACACTGTGTCTTCCTATACTTCTGTTTACTCTGTTCAGTCCTCTCAATGTCCCACTTCTTCTTAGCTAACCTCTTTTTTTGTACACACTCCTGCACTTCCTCATTTCACCATCAAGTCTCCTTATCTGCATTCCTTCCAGAGGACACACCAAGTACTCTTCTACATGTCTCCCTGATCACATTTACTGTGGTTGTCCAGCCTTCTGAATTTTTTCCTGATCACTCAAAGCCTCTTTCAACTCCTCCTTGAAGACAACATGACACTCTTCCTTTTTCAGCTTCCACCACTTTGTCTTCTGCTCTGCCTTTGCCTTCTTCATCTTCCTCACCATCAGCATCATTTTATGCTGCTTGGCAACACTATCACCCACTTGTTATGGTCTGTGCTGGCTGTCGGCGTTCACTCTCTTTCTCCATTCATTGCAGGTGCTTTCGAGGGGCGTGACTGTTCCCTGCAGGCGAGGTCCAGAGAGCACACCTGTGTCCAATAATCAATCAGCAAACTGTAAGTAGAAGCGGCACGCTCCCCTCCAGCATCAGAAGATTGTCCTTCCTTGTAATTCCAGTTTTCTCTGTGATCTCTCTGACTCCTGGTATCCTGCTTCGTGCTTGACCAGTTTCCCATGAATAATTATTTCCAGTGGTTTTGGTTTTCCAAGTGCTAAAATTAAATTGTTGAATCTTCGTACATGGTCTCCTGCATCTTTAGGTCTGACGCACATGCTCCAGACGTAACAGAATCTCCTGATCTGAAACATGGACACAGTGGAGACTGCCCAGCTCCAGCAGGCATTATCTCATCAGGGAGTTCTGTTGGGACGACTGGCATCTTTGGGTCTGACGCACATGCTCCAGTCGTCACACCACTACTACTTTGCAGACACTGACTTCCTTCAAATTGCATGGACTACACAAGGTGTAGTCTACCTGTGTGCTCCTACCTCCCCATTTACGTCACCCTATGCTCCTGTCTCTTCTGGAAGAAAGTATTCACCACAGCCATTTCCATGCTTTTAGCAAAATCTATCAAACTTTGTACTGTGTTCCTGTCCTGGATACCAAACCTGCCCATCACTTCCTCGTCCCCCCTGTTACCTGCACCAACATGCCCATTGAAGTCTGTACCAATGACCACTCTTTCACCTCTGGGGGTACTCTGCATCACTTCATCTAACTCACTCCAGAATCTCTCCTTCTCTACAAGCTCGCGTCCTGCCTGTTGGGGCATGAGCACTAACAACACTGAACATCACGCTATCAATTTCTTACTTGAGGCTCATCACTCTGCCTGACACTTTTTTAGAACATTCCTGACCAAACCCTCTTTCAGGATGACTCCTACACCATTTCTCTTCTTATCCTTCTTCTTTTTGGTTGTCTCTTGAATTGAGGAAGATGATTGGTTGTGCTCTCATCGGTGAGTATGCATGTGACTTCGGGGTCCAAAGGCCGAAGCGCACACTCTGTTGCAGGTTGGGCAAGGCATGCTTGCTGTAGAGATTACAGTAGAAGACATTTGGTGTCTCCATTTTGGGCTGCTTCAAGGCACAAGCAGCGGTCATTCTCAAAGGCTACAACTGTGCGTTATGTCAAGGAGTGCCAGAGCTTTCTGTCATTAGCTGTCAGCTCGAGTTGGCTAGGCTTGACATTTGCCCATTTGAGCTTTGCCTTGAGGTTGTTCTTGTATCTCTTCTTTGGTCGACCTTGGTTGTGGTTTCCAGTTCTCCATAGAAGAGTTGGTGTGGGATTCTGGACTTCTCCATCCTGATGACATGCCCTGTCCACCAAAGTTGAGCTTTGATGAGCTTGGCTTCAATGCTGGTGGTGTTGGCTCTGTCTAACACCTTCTGGTTCTGACATGGCATGCCACTGTATCTTCATGATGGCACAGAGGGAGCGTTGGTGAAACTGCTCAAGCTTTTTGATGTGTCTTTGGTACACAGTCCATGTCTCACAACCATACAACAAGGACGATACGACCATAGCATTGTAGACCTTGAGTTTTGTTGTGAGACGAGTGCTTCTGTGAAGTGTGCCTAGTGCCTGACTAGCTTTCTGGATCCTGGCTGAGATTTCTCCATCAAGAGAACCATCACTGGAGATAGTACTGCCCAAGTACTTGAATGTCTGGACATTTTTCAACTGTGTGCCATCAATAGTGATGCATGGTGGCTGGATGGTCCTATTTTGTGCTGGCTGTATGAGTACTACAGTTTTTCCAAGACTAATTGTGAGTCTGAATAGCTGGCTGCTTCAGAGAATTTGTCAATTATGGTTTGCAGGTGGTTTTCTTCATGGGCCATCAGAGCACAGTCATCAGCAAACAGGGCCTCCAATACCAACCTGTAAAGTGTCTTTGTTTTTTGCATTTAGGTGCCTCAGGTCGAACACTGACCCATCAAGCCGGTATTTGATGTACGCTCCAAGGTCAAGGTCTCTGATAGCATGGTTGAGTATTTGAGTAAAAAAGAGATTGAACAGCCCAGGACACAGCCTTTCTTTA
Source organism: Plotosus lineatus (assembly GCA_024760905.1). Taxonomy (NCBI): domain Eukaryota; kingdom Metazoa; phylum Chordata; class Actinopteri; order Siluriformes; family Plotosidae; genus Plotosus; species Plotosus lineatus. The sequence continues at coordinate 2,057,112 of CM045738.1, read as the reverse complement.
CTCCATTGCAGATTTTGAAGCAGTCTGATGGTTTACCATTTGAGAGTATTTCTCCCATTCTATCCTGGTGGAACAGTTTGACTAACCTGGTGAATTTTGGAGGGCAGCCAAGCTTTCTGAGAATAGTCCAGAAAGCTTCTCTATTGACTGTTCAAATGCCTTGGTGAGGTCTATAATTATCGAGAACAGGTTCACATTCTGTTCCATACACTTTTCCTGGACCTGTCTGAAGGCAAAGACCAGGTCTACAGTGCTGCGATTTGTTTAAAGCCGCACTGTGATTCAGGGAGATTTTTCTCAGCCACAATTGGGATAAGTCTGTTGAGAAGCACTCAAGAAGCACTTTTGCCAGCTGTGGAGAGGAGAGATATGCCCCGATAATTTCCGCAGTCTGCTCTTGATCCTTTATTCTTGAAGAGGGCAACTATTGATGCATTGCGAAAGGCTGCAGGCAGTTCTTCCTCTACCCAGATGCTGACTAGCACACTGCAAAAGGTTTCCAGGTCTATGCCACCTAGTGCTTTGTAGACTTGCGCAAGAATGCCATTCTTGCCAGGAGCTTTTCCGCAGCTCATCTGTTTAATGGCTCCCTTGATTTCATCCATAGAGTGTGGTTGATCTAATTCAGTGTGTTTTGCTTGTAGTTTTATCTGTTCAAGTGCACACTGGTCAACTGTGGAAGGGAAATCCAGAAGTTGGCTGAAATGTTCTTCCTATCTGTTGTTGATGCCAGTTTTGTCCTTGATCGGTGTTGTTCCATCTGAGGAAAGCAGGGGGTGAAGCCAGATTTGGAGGGAACAAAGTTATTTGAGTCAGCAAACCCTTGGATCTCTTCAACTTTCTAATCCCATCATCAATCCAGCATTTTCCTTATCTCCATCTGAGCCTCACTCTGCAAGGACTTGAACCTGTTTTTCTTTTGCAGTGAATCTGGGTTGTTTTGGAACTCCATGGATGTCTTGTTTTCCTTGGCCAAGTTATCCTCTATGGCAGTGTTGTTCTGATCAAACCAGTCTTAGTGATGTCTGCATTGAGGGCCAAGCACACCCTTAGCTGAATCCTGTATTATACCCCTGAATGTTTCCCATTTGTGAGTTTGGTTTCCAGTCAGTGGTCCTGTAGCATTTAGCAGCTTTTGGTCCAGATTGTCCATGAACATACCAAGGTAGGAGGGATCCTGGAGTCTGGCTGTGTTGAAAGCTGCATGAGTTTTCTTTTGCCCCCTTGAGAAGTGGCGATCTATGTGCAATCGAAGGATTGTGCGCACAAGCCTGTGATCTGTCCAACATTCTGCACCCCTCATTACTCTTGTTATTAGAATGTCTTTAATGTCACACCAGAAAAAATAACATAGTCAGTGAGTTGCAGCGTGGGTGCATCCATGTGGTCTTGTACTTATCAGCCATCCTGAATGTGGTGTTACTGATAGCTAGATGGTGCTTCGCACATTTGCTCAGCAGAAGACTATTGTTGTTCACCGTGCCCACACCGTGTCTGCCGAGTACACCTTCCCATCGATAGTGGTCACGACCTACTCAGGCATTAAAATCACCAAGCACTATGAGTTTATTGCTGGAAGACAAAGAGCTCAGAAGGTAATCAAGGTCAGCATAGAACTGTTCTATGGTATCTTCTGTGCTTGTCAGCATTGGTGCATAGGTGCTGATGATTGTGAGATGCCGTTTTTGGTCAAGTGGCAAACAAAAGTTTCATTAGTCTTTCTGTGATACCAACTGGAAGGTCTGGGAGCTGCTTCAACAGACATGACTTTATGGCAAAGGCGGCTCCATGGATCCTATCTTTGTTTTCTGGTTTGCCTTTCCAGAAGAAAGTGTAGCCATCAGATGTTTCAACAAGAAATCCTTCATCCGCTAGTCTTGTCTCACTAAGAGCAGCTATGTCGATGTTATAGCAAGACAATTCCTTGGCAACCAAGGCTGTTCTTCTTTGTGATCTGTCAAGTTTGTCTCTGTCCATTAGGGTATGGACATTCCATGCCCCTAATATGAGCTTCTTTCTTTGTTTTTTATTGTTTTGACCACTTAGAGGGATGATCCGTGAGCTGCAGCAGACTGGCAAGACTTGGTAGGGCAGGCAATTTTCATTCCACCATTTCTAGGCCCTTCCTATACTTGGGTGAGCAGTGCTGTCCTGAATAGGGTTGCTCAGTGGCTATGGATGCTGCCGGACTTCTTTGCTGCCCCAGGTTCAAAGAAGAGCAACCAATGTCCAAAGCTGCCTACATGTAGGTTCATGACTACAACTGCCAGTGGTCATCTTCACCTGTTGCTTTGCCAGTTCCACATCGCTGTAAGTCTTGTTTGTGTGCACAATCTAAACCAGTGCATGAAGGTTATTTTAGTGGAAGAGCCGTTGCACTGCAACGATCATACTCTCTCGGCCTCCGAGGTCCTGATCCAGTAGTACAAAGAGTCGTTACGTTTGGGGACAACATTGGCTGCAGTAGATGACTGTGCCCTTCACTTGTGCTCTGACACGCTCTAAGCACTCGACAGTGCCTTGCTACTCTGCGCCTTCCTGACCACTGAATCTAGTGATGATTGATGATTTCATCCGCCCAGTCTGCCAGAGTAGACTTGTTTGTGGTGAGCAGTACCAAGAGGTTTCTGTCAGGGATACCTCACCCTTAGCTCCTGGCCAGAAAACCAACCCTGGGAGTGCAGGGGCTATTTGCCCAATAGCAGGGGTCTGTTCATAGGCACCAGGGCATGTCCACATACTGGTAGGCCATGCATGCCACATGTCTATGGGCAGACCACTTACGAGTCCTTGTAGTTCAGCCTGGGACCGCAAGGTACCCAGTTTCCGTGTGTCACCTTGGGGAGGAACTACATCGGGCTTGCCTATGAGAGACTGATTGGCAGCTTTGCAAATGCCATGAATGAGCAAGGAAGGCTTTCACACTCTAGTTCACTTTCATTACATGCAGAACTAGCCTTTTGCACGGCAATAGACCATCCAGACACACTTCCATTGCACGCCATGATAAAACAGTTTAAACCCTGCTCCTAAGCTTCTAGCCATGCTACATTTCCACCTGGTCTCCTGACACACAGTATGTCCACCTTCCTCTTCTGCATCATGTCAGACAGCTGTCTATCTTCTCCTGTCATAGTTCCAACATTCAAAGTCCCTACTCTCAGTTCTAGACTCATGCTTTTCCTCTTCTCTCTCTGCCTATGGACACACCTCCCACCTCTCCTTCTTCGACCAACAGTAGTCCAAGTTCCACCAGCAACCTGTTGGTTAACAGCATTGGTGGCGGTCGTTGTTAACCCGGGCCTCGACCAATTCGGTATGGAGATAATATTGATGCTTTGCATGTTCGATCTGGAGCAGGTTTTAAGTCGGATGCCCTTCCTGACACAACACTCTGCATTTATCCGGGCTAGGGACTGGCATGATAGAGAACGCTGTCTTGTTCCCCCTCACGGCTGCATTTCATACACTTCACTGTGAATTATAACACACCTTATTTTTCCCTTTACGAATTAAAAGCATATATAGTTGAGAAAAATTTTTTTTGGGTACTCAAGACTTAATTTTAATGCAGCCATGGGGGTGAGGGTAGTGGTGGGGGGCAAAATCCAGTGTCTCTCCCTCACACCGGTCCCTAGCCCAGATAAATGCAGAAGGTTGTGTCAGCAAGGGTATACGGCGTAAAATAAATGGCAAATAAAAAATGCGAGTCACAACAAAGAATGCCATACTGGATCGGTATGCCTGTTTTTTCATGGTGTGGATGGGAAGAGAAATGGCGTAGGAGTCATCTTGGAGGAGCAGTTTGTCAGGAATGTTCTAGAAGTGAAAAGAGTGTAAGACAGAGTGATGAGTCTAAAGTTAGAAATTGAAGGTGTGATTTTCAATGTTGTTAGTGCTTATGCCCCACAGGCAGGATGTGAGCTAGAAGAGAAGGAGAGATTCTGGAGTGAGTTAGATGAAGTGATGAAAAATACCCCCAGAGATGAAAGAGTGGTCATTGGGGCAGACTTCAATGGACATGTTGGTGAAGGAAACAGAGGGGACGAGGAAGTGATGGGCAGGTTTGGTATCCAGGACAGGAACGTAGAAGGACAAATGTTGGACAGATGAGTGGACAACCACAGCTAATGTGATCAGGGAGACAGGTAGGAGAGTACTTGGTGTGTCATCTGGAAAGAGAGTAGAGAAGGAGACTTGGTGGTGGAATGAGGAAGTGCAGGAGTGTGTACAAAGGAAGAGGTTAGCTAAGAAGAAGTGGGACATTGAGAGGACCGAAGAGAGTAAACAGGAGTACAGGGAGACACAGCGTAAGGCGAAGGTAGCGGTGTCAAAGGTCAAACAGAGGGCGTATGATGACTTGTATGCTCGGTTGGAAGGTAAAGAGGGAGAAAATGATTTATACAGATTGGCACAGCAGAGAAGTAGAGATGGGAAGGAGGTGCAGCAAGTTAGAGTGATTAAGGACAGAGAGGGAAATGTATTGACTGATGACAGAAGTGTGCTGGGAAGATGGAAAAAGTATTTTGCAGAGCTGATGAATGAGGAAAATGAGAGAGAAAAAAAGAGTAGAAGAGGTGACCGTTGAGGACCAGGAAGAAGCAAAGATTAGTAAGGGTAAAGTGAGGAGGGCGTTGAAGAGGATGAAGAATGGAAAGGAATTTGGTCCTGATCATATATTGGTGGAGGTATGGAAGTGTCTAGGAGAGGTAGCAGTAGATTTCCTGACAAGAACATTCAACAAGGTCTTAGAGAGTGAGAGGATACCAGAGGAATGGAGAAGTGTGCTTGTGCCCATTTTTAAGAACAAGGGAGATGTGCAGAGTTGTGGCAACTACAGAGGGATAAACTTGATGAGCCATACGATGAAGAGAGGAACTGTGGTATTGCCTGAGGAAGTCTGGAGTGGCAGAGAAGTATGTTAGAGTGGTGCAGGACATGTATGAGAGATGCCAGACAGTGGTGAGGTGTGCTGTTGTTGTGACAGAAGAGTTCAAGGTGGAGGTGGGACTGCATCAAGGGTCAGCTCTGAGCAAGATTCCCCACGGACTATGATGTTTGCAGATGACATTGTGATCTGTAGTGAGAGCAGAGAATAAGTGCAGGAATATCAAGAGAGCTGGAGGTATACCCTGGAAAGGAGGGGAATGAAGGTTAGCCTCAGTAAGACAGAATACATGTGTATGAATGACAAGGACACAAGAGGAACAGTGAGGTTACAGGGAGCCGAGATAAGGAAGGTGGAGGATTTTAAGTACTTGGGCTCAACAATCCAGCAGTAGAGAGTGTGTAAAAGAGGTGAAGAAGCGTGTGCAGGCAGGTTGGAATGGTTGGAGAAAAGTGTGCGGTGTGTTGTGTGATAGGAGGGTATCGGCACGAATGAAAGGAAAAGTGTACAAGCTGGTGTTGAGGCCAGCGATGTTGTATGGTTTACAAACAGTGGCCCTGGGGAAAAGACACGAGGCAGAGCTGAAGGTAGCAGAGATGAAAATGTTGAGGCTCTCTTTGGGAGTAACGAGGATGGATCAGGAATGAGCACATCAGAGGGACAGCACATGTAAGACATTTTGAGACAAAGTCAAAGAGGCTAGATTGAGATGGTTTGGACATGTGCGGAGGAGGGATAGTTAGTATATTGGTAGCAGGATGCTGAGGTTGGAACTACCCAGCAGAAGGCCTAGAGGAAGACCAAAAAGACGATTCATGGATGTGGTGAAGGAGGACATGAAGGTAGTTGGTGTAAGAGAAGAAGATGCAAAGGACAGGGTGAGATGGGGGCAGATGATTCGCTGTGGTGACCCCTGAAGGGAAAAGGTAACAGGAAAAGAAGAAGAAGACTCAAGAGTTAATTTATTTTTTTTAAGTATTTATCTATTTAAATTTATATTTGATTGATTCTGAAGCTTAAAGCAGGGAAGAATTCTGAATTCCCGTTCCAAATCTATTACAAAAGTAATTTTGTCTCTCTGCTATCTATCTATCTATCTATCTATCTATCTATCTATCTATCTATCTCTCTCTCTCTCTCTCTCTCTCTCTCTCTCTCTCTCTCTCTCTTCTTCTTCTTCTTTCTTCTTTTCCTTTCAGCTTTTCCCTTCAGGGGTCGCCACAGCGAATCATCTGCCTCCATCTCACCCTATCCTTTGCATCTTCTTCTCTTACACCAACGACCTTCATGTCCTCCTTCACCACATCCATGAATCGTCGCTTGGGTCTTCCCCTAGGCCTACTGCCTGGTAGTTCCAGTGTCCATAATCATGTTCATTGTAGTGGTGAGGGAAAAACAAACACCAAACTCTTTGGAAAAGCATAACACGGTCGAGCACGGAGCTATTTATAGCGCTCTGACGGCTGAGTGACTTCAGGTGCGCTCTCTGGATTTCACCTGCGGGTAACAGCCACGCCCCTTCCCAACGCATGCAGTTCGAGAGAGAGAGAGAGTGTTAAACGCCTGTGAGTTTGGACACTAACATGATACGTATTAAAGCAAAGGCTCTGGAGGTGCTAAGGAGCCCCAACCCAAGCACCAGTGCCGCCAGTGATTCTCCTCCTTATCGTGGCTGTGGATTTGTTATTGATAAGATTTGTTGTACAGTATTTATACATATACCTATTGTCATTATAAGGTGCATGATTTATTTATATATTATACACGTTGCCTGTATGACATTAACATGCATAGAACACTTTAAAATTAACTTATATATAAATGTTTTGATCATTTGCATTTTTAAATGTGGCAGAAGTTTTACACCGGATGCCCTTCCTGTCGCAACCCTCTGCATTTATCCGGGCTTGGGACCGGCATAAGGGGGAGAGACACTGGTTAGTGCCCCCCCCGCCTCATGGCTGCATTGTGTACAAAAGAAGAGGTTAGCCAAGAAGAAGTGGGACATTGAGAGGACCGAAGAGAGTAAACAGGAGTACAGGGAGACACGGCGTAAGGCGAAGGTAGCAGTGTCAAAGGCCAAACAGAGGGCGTATGATGACTTGTATGATAGGTTGAACAGTAAGGAGGGAGAAAATGATCTATACAGGTTAGCACAGCAGAGAAATAGAGATGGGAAAGACGTGCAGCAAGTTAGAGTGATAAAGGACAGAGAGGGAAATGTATTGACTGATGACAGAAGTGTGCTGGGAAGATGGAAAGAGTACTTTGAAGAGCTGATGAATGAGGAAAATGAGAGAGAAAAAGAGTAGAAGGGGTGACCGTTGAGGAGCAGGAAGTAGCAAAGATTAGTAAGGGAGAAGTGAGGAGGGCATTGAAGAGATGAAGAGTGGAAAGGCAGTTGGTCTCTGATGACATACCAGTTGAGGTATGGAAGTGTCTAGGGAGGTAGCAGTAGATTTTCTGACAAGAATATTCAACAAGGTCTTAGAGAGTGAGCAGATGCCGGAGAAATGGAGATGTGTGCTTGTGCCCATTTTTAAGAACAAGGGCGATGTACAGAGTTGTGGCAACTACAGAGGGATAAAGTTGATGAGCCATACAATGAAGCTATGGGAAAGAATAGTGAAGCAAGACTAAGGGCAGAGGTCAGCATTTGTGAACAACAGTTTGGTTTCATGCCAAGAAAGAGCACCACAGATGCAGTGTTTGCTTTGAGGATGTTAATAGAGAAGTACAGAGAAGGTCAGAAGGAGCTGCATTGTGCCTTTGTGGATCTGGAGAAAGCATATGACAGGGTGCCGAGAGAAGAACTGTGGTATTGTATGAGGAAGTCTGGAGTGACAGAGAAGTATGTTAGAGTGGTGCAGGACATGTATGATAGATGTAAGACAGTGGTGAGGTGTGCTGTCGGTGTGACAGAAGAGTTCAAGGTGGAGGTGGGACTACATCAAGGGTCAGCTCTCAGCCCCTTCTTGTTTGCTATGGTGATGGACAGGCTAACAGATGAGGTTAGACAAGAATCTCCATGGACTATGATGTTTGCAGATGACATTGTGATCTGTAGTGAGAGCAGAGACCAAGTGGAGGAAAATCTAGAGAGGTGGAGGTATGCCCTGGAAAGACGGAATACATATGTGTGAACGACAAGGACCCAAGAGGAACTTTGAGGTTACAGGGGGCAGAGATAAAGAAGGTGGAGGGTGTTAAGGACTTAGGCTCGCCAATCCAGCGCAATGGAGAGTGTGGAAAAGAGGTGAAGAAGCGCAGGCAGGCAGGTTGGAATGGATGGAGAAAAGTGTCCGTGTGATGTGTGATAGGAGAGTATCGGCAAGAATGAAGGGAAAAGTGTACAAGACGGTGATGAGGCCAGCAATGTTGTATGGTTTAGAGACAGTGGCCCTGGGGAAAAGACAGGAGTCAGAGTTGGAGGTAGCAGAGATGAAAATGTTGAGGTTCTCTTTGGGAGTAACGAGGATGGATAGGATCAGAAATGAGTACATCAGAGGGACAGCACATGTTAGATGTTTTGGAGACAAAGTCAGAGAGGCTAGATTGAGATGGTTTGGACATGTACAGAGGAGGGATAGTGAGTATATTGGTCGTAGGATGCTGAGGTTGGAACTACCAGGCAAAAGGCCCAGAGGAAGACCAAAGAGAAGATTTATGGATGCAGTGAAGGCGGACATGAAAGTCGTGGGAGTAGGAGTAGAAGATGCAGAGGATAGGGAGAGATGGAGGCAGATCATTTGCTGTGGCGACCCCTGAAGGGAACAGCCGAAAGGAAAAGAAGAAGAAGATATAAATGTTATATAATATATAGGGGGGTGGGTGCCCTTAAGAAGTGGCAGAAGTCATTTTGCCGTTTTTCGCATACGGTAGGCCCTTGATTATTCGAGGTTTTGCACCCACGGTTTGAGTATTTGCTGACTGCCGAGCAACCGGCATGTGATTCAAATTCAGCCAATGGCTGTCCTCCTTTCTCCTGACTGGTTGAGCTGATGTCCCGCTCCTTTTTCCTCATTCGTGCACAAGTTGTCAATGAGCCTTTATGTGTGTGTGTGTGTGTGTGTTTTAATTACCAGTTAAGCTCTATGATACCACTCAAATGCTCTGCATCTTCTCTGGCTAAGCGATAGAAAACGCTGGATGTCTCTTCTGAATAAATAAGACTTTGTCCTGAGAAACGACGGTTTTCTCTGAACTGTTGTATTAAAATCTTTTTCAATTATTATTCCAATACAGTATCTAAGTTCATGTTTATGTGTAAGATTTTATGTTCTGTAGCATGTTTATCAAACGATACCAAAAGGATAAACTTTATCACAGTACTCATGTCCTTTTACATTGAACTTGGAGTGACGTCTCCAAGATGGCGCTGCCCAGACGGCGATGTCGCGGAGTTGTCAGAGTCAAATTGTTTCTTTGTTTGTTTTAATTTGTTTTATATGTTGTTTTGTTTGTTCATGTTCTGCACTATTCTCGTCTTTACTACAGCTATAAGATCGGAGTATCTTCAGGCGTGTATAACTAAGCAGAGCTAATATGCTATAAGCAGAGCTAATATGCCATGGTAGACAGCTCAATGCGAGCTGCACCCCAGCTAACAAGAAGCCCATGCGGGAAGGGGCCGAACGTCGACTCCGGCACTTGGGATTACAGGGGATGAAGGCTGTGTAGCCAGCTGGTATAATCGCCTCATCGGGTGTACTCTCCTCGAGCCATGTTTCACAGAAACACAGTCCTGTAGATCTCTCTGCGCTGAAATCTGAGCATGAAGCTCGTCCATCTTGTTTCGCAGGGACTGAACATTTTCAAGCAGTACGGCTGGAAGTGCTCACCAAGCCTCTGAGAACTCCACCTGGGTGGTTAGCATTGAGCTCCCATAGCATATTCGCTCATGTGCTTAGTTGCTTGAAGCTGAAGCTGCTCATAGCTGTAGTAGGGTCGACCGATCATAGACAAGCATAGTGTAAAACATGAACAAACAAATAAAACAAATTAAAATGAACTAAAACAATTTGACTCTGAGAACTCCGCGACGTTGCCCTCTCGGCAGCGTCATCTTGGAGACGTCACTCCAAGACGTCACTCCAACTTCAATGTAAAAGGACATGAAGCGTAATAAAGTTTATCCTTTGGTATCGTTTGTTAAACATGCTACAGAACATAAAATCTCACAAACAAACATTCTAAGAATTAATTTAGGTACTGTACTGGAATAATAATTGAAAAAGACTTTAAAACAAGTGCTTTATAACAGTATATTCATAATGTATAATGTTTATATTTTATCATCAGTAAAAATAAAAGTAAAATTGAAAAGTTTTTCTTAATCATGACTATATTGTACTACATTAATACTGTATTAATGAGTAAGACTGTCCATAGAATGTGTTTAAGAAGCATATTTTAGAGCATGTAATAGGTACATAGTATTTTACTTCCGGCTGCTCATTCTCACATGTGACGTGATACATGGGGTTTTACTTCCGGGTATGGAACTCGCAGATTATCTCGATTTGCGGGAGGGCTCAGAACCAAACCCCCGCGAATGTCGAGGGCCTTCTGGATAAGATGAAGTAATGGTGTAAACAGGCCACCCTGTCAGAAACTCCGATGAAGTTCTTCACATTGCCAGCGATGTTCTTATGCACAATAAAGCCGACTCCACATTGTTGACAGTTTCCGCCCTTGTAGTACATGCATGGTCCGCTCTGGTTTACAGTCAGGCATCCTTTTTCAGGCAGACTTTTGTAACCTGAAGCAAATATGGTTGGTCAGATGTGTAAGTCTACTAGCATAGGTGCAAGTCTCATATACAGAGATGAATTAACTATCTGCTCGGATCGGCACAATCTACCATCCATACTCAGTTAGGCAAAGAGAGTTGTAAAATATGAAATATGAAAACCCATATCCAGGAAAGAGAGAACTCTCTGCTCTGCTGGTGATTCACAGTGCAGGCTGAGTACTAAACAAGTTCAACGAAGCCCTTGCTCACTTGAAAGCCGGAGGTCCGCATACCCCGTGCTTTGTTTCAAGCAAGTAAAGTACTTTCAGCAAGTGCACTACTTTCGGTATTGAACACATCACATATTGTAAGCGTTGATTGGCTGTTTTAAGCTTCATGTAAAGTGAGTCACTCAGCTTAATGTAATGTGATTCAGCTCAGCTTCATGTCACGTGACCATCCGTCGACCATCAGAACCATTTACAAGCAGAAAGATCGCATCATAGAGAATGTTAAAGGTTATACTAGTATTTGATATTTGATGAGTGAATTTGATTAAAATTTAACAATTTGAAATTATTTTGCTTGAATTTAATTTATTTGAAATTAATGTTGATATTATTTGATATATTTGATATTATTTTACAATGTTATGTTTATAATAATTGATTTAGGGGTGTTTTATGAGATACAGTAATTGTATTTATAGATGTATAGTATACATCCTGGGTATGTATATAGATGTATAGGGCATATACAGACATATAATATATGTCCTGGGCATGACGTTAAACTGCAGCCACAGCCAGTATAGGGGTAGCACCTAAACCCAGGTTAAGACCCGTTGGCTACGGATCAAGTCCCCCTGGTAGAACTGGTCCCCATGCTGTCTGTAGGGTAGCCTCTCGGTGCTACCTAGTGCTAGCCACACAAACTGAGATAGGAGAAGGCAACTCTGATTTCAAACCACTTGCTGCCTTGTAGGTTGTGCCCTCTTCAGGCAAAGATTCTGATTCAACTCTAATTTCAAATCCCTCGCCAACCTGTACCAGCCAAGCGTGGCGAGTATGTAAAAAAAAAATCTGGACTATGACTAGCACACATGATCAAAGGCCCTCAGTCCCCAGCAGTTCTGAAGTCGCCACCTACGGTAGTGGGGGGGTCGGACGAAGGAGCATAGGGTGCTAAAAATCACTGGGTTCGGACAGGCTGCCATTGGAAACTAAACATCGGCACATACAATCCGCGAACTCTCTCTAAGGATTCGGATGTTATCAATCTTAAAAAAGAACTGGCCAACATAGACTTCGAAATCATTGGCCTATGCGAAACTAGATGGAAGGGAGAGGGATGCCTGACTCTAAACCAGAGCGGACACAGCATGTACTACAAGGGCGGAAACTGTCAACAATGCGGAGTCGGCTTTATTGTGCATAAGAACATCGCTGGCAATGTGAAGAACTTCATCGGCGTTTCTGACAGGGTGGCACAGATCACCATCAAGATCAATTGGAAACACCACATGAGCCTAATTGTCGTCTACCTTCCGACGACCAGCCATAGGGACGAGGAGTGCGAAGAGATTTACGAAACCATAGAACGCCTCTACACAGCCACAAAGACTCACTATAACATCACCATGGGCGACTTCAATGCCAAAGTAGGCAATGCCAAGCCGGGAGAGACTTGCGTGGGTAAATTCGGTTATGGATGTAGGAATGACCAAGGTGACACCTTAGTCAACTTCAGCGAAAGACACCAGCTGAAGATCATGAACACCTTCTTCCATAAGAAAGCGGGCAGACGATGGACTTGGATCTCACTAAACAAAGAGACTAAGAATGAGATTGACTACATCCTATCAGACAAACACCGTACTGTCATGGATGTTTCCGTACTAAATAGATTCAACACGGGCAGCGACCACAGGTTGGTGCGTGCTGCACTCATGATCAACACAAAACTCGAAAGACACCGCTTTATCAAGCAAACGAAGAGGCCAAACCATCAAAGACTCTCAGAGAAATACTCCCAATTCCAGCTAGAGCTCACCAACAGGTTCCAAGCTCTGAACAGAGAAGAAGATCTAACCACAAACTCGGAGAACCTCACTCACACCATCATGGAGGCAGCAATAAACACGGTAGGAAGACAGAGACTACCCAAAGCGCCGACAAATGAAACGAAGCAGAACACCTACAGATAACACCGATTACTCAGTAACAACAAAGGGCTACGACAAACACAGAAAGATCAGTGTATAGGCAGGAACATGATCACTGCCCTTAAAGAAGCAGATGACACACTCATCCATGACTTGGATAGGATCATTAGAAGATGCAAGGTATTCTACGCAGAGCTCTACAACACCAGGTGTCTGCAAGACCAACCGTTTGCCAATACACTACCTAACAGCAGTATACCACCTATTCTGCATGATGAAGTAAGATCAGCCATCAAACGGCAAAAGCGAGGCAAAGCAGCTGGGGAGGACAACATCTTGGCAGGCATGCTTCAAGACGGCGGAGAACCAGTAATCAAAGAGCTAACCTCTCTCTTCAACAGGTGCATCACTGAAGGGAAGGTTCCTGGAAACTGGAAAAATGGCATAGTGAGGTTACTGCACAAAAAGGGCGACAAGGCGGGCATCAGGAACGATCGACCAATCCCAGTCATCGACAAGACCTTCTCTCAAATCCTCCTGAGAAGAATGACACTCACTCTTGACCTCAACCAACCGAGAGAACAGGCAGGATTTAGATCGGGATACTCCACCATCGATCATAACCAAGACGTGAGCCAAATCCAAGAAAAGGCCAACGAGTACAACATCCCCCTAAGTCTGGCCTTCGTGGACTATGATATAGCCTTCGATTCCATTGAATACACACCGATGTTCAATGCCCTAGCCAGTCAAGGAGTAAATAACACCTACAACAACATCATCAGAGACCTCTACAAGGAAGCCACTGCCACCCTCAGGCTCCACAAGGATAGCGGTAACATTTGATTATAGAGAGGAGCTCATCAAGGAGACAACATCTCTCCAAGACTCTTTACAGTCTGTCTCCAAGATGCAATTCTGAGCCAAATCGATTGGAAAGACCGTGGAATCAACATTGACGGAGAGTACCTCACGCACTTGGAATTTGCCGACGACATCATACTACTTGCCCACACACCACAGCAACTGGAGGAGATGCTCAACGACATCAACAACACCAGCAAGCCAGTCGGGCTGAACATGCATCTCGGTAAAACCAAAGTGATGTTCAACAAACACATCACCCCCGCAGTGGTCACAGTTGACGGTAAGACCATAGAGCAAGTAGACAGCTATGTATACCTCGGCAAGACCATCATGCAAGACGGGGATCTCCTGGCAGAAATCAAGCATCGGATAACTCTCGGTTGGGCAGCATTTGGCAAGTTTGAGTCCATCATGAAAGGCAGAAAGGCCAGCATGAGAATCAAACAGAAGATACATGATGAGTATATCCTGCCGGTCATGACATATGGAAGCGAAACATGGGCTCTCAACAACACAATCAAGGAAATGCTCAGAGTGGCACAGAGGAAAATCGAACGCCTCATGCTGAATGTCTCTCTCAAGGATAGAAAGCCCAACACATGGATCAGAGAGCAAACAGGAGTGAGGGATATCGTGCACACCATCAACAACAGCAAGCACAGATGGGCAGGCCATGTGGCTTGATTCTCCAACAACCGTTGGACAAGCAGAGCAACAGAGTGGACGCCCCACAGCTGGAAACGACCACGAGGATGACCAAAAACAAGATGGCGCGACGACCTGACTCAATGCCTAGGGCACAAATGGCCAAGCGTTGCACGAGATAGAGCCTGCTGGAAGAGGTCCAGGGAGGGGTTCCTCAGCCATGAGTGAAGTCACCCTGAATCCTGATAGTATACGTCACATGTCATACGTCATATGTCACTGTAACAACTGTTCATTTTCAACTTCCGTTTGGCCATCCGGAACTAATTAAAAATGTAAGTTGGGGAGCGTCTGTATATATATATATATATATATATATATATATATATATATATATATATATATATATATATATATATATATATATATATATATACAGGTTTGCTGTGGCAACCCCTGAAGGGAACAGCCTAAAGGAAAAGAAGAAGAAGAAGATATATATGTCTGTCTTCCTTTCGGCTTTTTCTCTTTTACTCAGGAGTCGCCACAGCGAATCATCTGATTCGCACGTTTGATTTGGCAGAGGTTTTTATGTCAGATGCCCTTCCTGTCACAACCCTTTTAGCAAGGGACAGAAACACGCTGACGACTTTGCAGCTCCTCTTTACGAATGTCAGCAATGGTTCTTTTACATGCCTCTCACCATAGACAGTGAGAGACATGGCCCGCCGTTGATAACCCATTTAGCCGCACTGGGGGGACAGTGACAACCTTGTGGAGAGTGGGACTCGAACCCCCAACCCTTGGATCAGCGATCTAGCGCCCTATACCACTAGACCACAACTGCACAACTGCCCCTAGTATGTATGTGTGTATGTATGTGTGTGTGTATATATATATATATATATATATATATATATATATATATATATATATATATGTATGTATGTATGTATATATATGTATGTATATATATATATATATATATATATATATATATATATATATATATATATATATATACAGGATTGAAATTAAACGTATAAAGAAGCCTGATCTTGCTCTTACCTCTGCATTTCTTACAGCATGTTCCATCCACATGAACAGGTAGGAAATCTTCTGAACAGGCCACAGGGGGGCAAAATATCCTCCGACACTCAACAGCACCATTCTGAAACAGGCAACAGACAACGGGAAGGGTTTTTTTTTTTCCCCTAATACTTCAAGACGACCATAGCCATACTTTACATATGGAACTAATTTAATAACCACCCCCCCCCAATAAAAAACAAAAAACAACAACAACAAAACACTACAACATATTTATTAAACTACCTGTCATTAACTTAAACAAAACAATTATTCCTTCATTCATACATTTTTGAAACAGAATACTCCTGCTTGGCTTTTTGTAAAGAGGAGCTGCATAGCCATCAGCATGCTTCTGTGCTGCGATGACCGGGTGAGCTGTCCTCCTTCAGTGGACGACTGAGACACCCTCAGTGCAGGAAGGAGCGCTACCGCAGGTCTTTCGTCCCCACCGCTGTCAGACTGCACAACGCCAATATATATACATATATAAAAACATTTTATTGTTTTGTTCTAATTAACTCAAGGATGTTTCTTTACCTTTCTGAGCTATTTTGCACCCCTACTGACGTTACGTCTAGAGCCTGTAACAGTAAATTTCTCCATTGTGAGATTAATAAAGCTGTATCTTCTGTTATCTTATCTTATCTACTTTGCCATTGCCCAGAGTTGCCTGAGATGTGAGCCAACTTCGCTGGGACTGTAATTTGGTTTAAGCAGTTCAGAAAATTAATGAATTAATGAATGAATCCTGCTAGAGTGCAGTGAGACTGGAGCTTAACTTTGCCATTGCTGGACAAAAGTAGGGTACACTGAGACCATCACAGAGTAACACATGCACACAACCCTTCATACTCACTTCTAGAGGCAATTTGAAACTGCCAATTAGTCTAAAGTGCATGTCTTTAGACTGCAGGAGCAAACCAGAATGCCCAGAGGAAACCCACAAAACTATCTCTCTCTGATGGAGAAGATTGTAGGGTGAGAAGTGTGCATCCAATCTCCTCCTGTGGCATCAGAGCCCTCACAGCGGGATGAATGGGTAATGACTCGGAAATATACTTGTAAGGTCAAAGTTAACACTGAGGCTCACCTACAGGAGCACCACTCGTCTGTTCCTCACATGTCGAACAGGTTTTCTCTCCAAAGTGAGACACCTGCTGAGAAACCTGAAAGAGTTCTAGATATAGGAAGCTCCATTTTAAGGCATGTGAAATTAGCTCATTCTTTATGAGCACCAGCAGCACTTGTTAGGTGTATCCTGGGAGACAAAACGCTGGACATAACAGGTTATCTTAGGTTCTGAGGTGAGCGCAGGTTCTCTAAGATAGTTATACATTCTGGACTTAATGAGGTATGCCTTCATCAGTCAGAGGTTATTAAGAGTAACTTTATAGAGATGTGGAAATTAACAAAGGCAATGTCCGATGCTGTAAGACGTTCTTGGCACATTAGAATATGGTGTAGGCTTTAGAGATTACATCTGAGGGTAAACCTGGCCTGATATGGCAGGATGGTATCCATCCCAGTCAGGAAGGTGCTGCTCTTATTTCCTGCAGCACAGCACATAGTCTAAGAGCGGGATGAGTCAGTTAGTGACTATCCAGAGCCAAAGCCAGAGAGCAGACAAACAGGCTAATCTGAGCATCTGCATGCTGCAGAGTTGTCACTCAGGGTCTAGTTCAATGCTATAGAAACTGTCTGTTTCCCGAACTAAACAAAATTTATACAAAAAAAGTCTTATGTGAAAACTCTTAGAGAGTTTGTTTTAATAATCTTATAAACATAAATTTAAATCATACCAAATCTACAGCCTGCACCTTGTATCTAAAGATTGGGTGTGTAAATGTTAGATCCCTTACTAAAGTGCTTATTATTAATGAAATCATTACTGATCAGGAATATAGTGTAATGTGTTTAACAGAAACATGGATTAAACCCAATGAATGTGTAGCATTAAATGAAGTGAGTCCTCCTGGATACAGTTATATAAACCAACCTTGTCTAACTGGCAGACAAGGAGCATCGCAGTTATTTATACTTATAATCTCGAACTTATACAAAAATCTAGACGTGTGTTGAGTATAAGGGGGTTGAGGATAGTCCAGCAAGTGTTTATGACTTGTGGTTTTAGAGGCAGTGAAGATGTGAACACATTTTTTTTTACTGATATTTACAAAAATAGCAATAGATTATGCACCAGAATTTCCTCCGTAAAATTCCTTTTCATTGTACAACAATCTCTCTGTGTCCACTCTCTAAATGTATATAGCATCTCCATAGAGCGAACATCTTAACTATTTAGAACTGTGTAACCAAACTACCTACCTCACTTCCGCGATCTATGACATGTTTATATACACACCCTTGGTTTCTCGCACATTCTAACATTGTCCAGAATTTTCCTTTGTACATTTTCCAAGTACATTTTTTTATGGATGTGACTGACTTTAACTTGACCAATGAAAGTACATACTCAGAAAGCATACTACATAACCCAGATTCATGGAGGCATGGTGATGGGTGTGTGCAAAATGATCAAAACAAAACAATGTATATATATATATATATATATATATATATATATATATATATATATATAGATATATATATATATATACATGCAGACATAAAAACCTATATAACTGTACCATCAGCCAACCTGCGAGTGGGCGAATTTCCAAAAAAATGACGTACAGTAGGCCCCTGTTATTCGCGGGGGTTCGGTTCTGGCCCCTCCCCCAAATGAAGATAATCCGCGAGTTCTGTACCCGGAAGTAAAACGTCATGTATCATATTACATGTGTGAATGATGAACTGGAAGTAAAATATGTTTCTATTACAGGCGCTAAAATATGCTTTTTAAACATATTCTATAGACAGTCTTACTGATTAATACAGTATTAATGTAGGAAAATATAATGATTAAGAAAAACTTTTCAATTTTACTCTTATTTTTATTGATGATAAAATATAAACATTATGCATATAGTTTTATTGTGTACTGTGATATTTATGAATAAAACAAACTTTATACAGCATATATATATATATATAAAAGAACATAAAATGTAATACAGTAAAATGGTTTGATAATTTGAATAAACATACAGGTATAACACTGTATTGCACATTAGTGGTTAAAAATGTATTATTACTCAGTAGTTTTTCTCACGATCCAGCAACTTCTTACTCATATACATGACTGGAAACAGTCCATCTTCATGTTTCTGTTGAAGTACAGCTCCTATGCCACTGTCTGATGCATCTACTTGAATGATGAAGTCCTTCCCAAAGTAACTAGGTGGCGCTGCTCTGTGACAAATATCTTAATTTTTGCCTGTAAATAATATTTTATGTTTACTTCTTCCATGGTGAGACTAGAAATCACTATGAAGATGTGTGTCAATATTTATCTGTGGATTTTCATCTCTAATCTGCTTTTAAGCAATTTTTGAGAACTCATGGTCAGCTTGTCGATTGTAGTGGTCAATATGGCGGACACGCCCCATACGGTACGGACGGGAGCTATTTTTATTTCTGCAGTCATCCACTCTTGTAGTAATACTATCGGATCCACCTGCTGAAATAGTTCGGAATACAACTTTGACAAATGCTGAACACAAAAGACGGAGAAGAAAAGAAAAAAGGAAAAGAGGAAGAAAAGGTGGTGTGCGACACCGAGTTCGAGCCCGGAAATCTAGACCTCACCTACCAACCCTACTTCTTGCCAATGTTCGATCACTGAGGAACAAGATTGATGAACTGTATGCCAGCACCAAATATCTGTTTGAATACAGAGACAGTTGTGTGATGTGCTTCACAGAAAAAGTTGTGTTCAGCTAACATTGAACTATTGTCTGTGTCCATGCGACCAATCTACATACCTCGTGAATTTGAACAAGTGGTTTTTCTGCTTGTTTATATTCCCCCGAGCTCAGACAACAAGAAAGCTGCTGACATGATTCATGAGCATGTACAGTACAATTTCTTGACTCCATCTCCCCAGATGCACCAAAGTTTGTGCTAGGTGACTTTAATGCATGGACTCTAAAATCAGTTGTGCCAAACTATGAGCAATATGTGAAATGTAAAACCCGGAAGGACAGAACTATTGACCTGCGTTATGGGAATGTACCGAAAGCTTACAAGTCATACATGAAGCCTATTATTGGTTTATCAGATCATAACAGTGTGTATCTTCTACCAACTTATTGACAGAAACTAAAGACAGAGAAAACAATTGTTAAAACTGTGAAATCATGGACCAGTGACTCTATTGAAAAGCTTCAAGGTTGTATCGAATGCACTGATTGGAATGTGTTCTATGAGGCAAATGATAATCCTGACTCTCTGAATGATGCCATCACAAGCTACATAAATTTCTGTGTCGATAATGTTGTACCTACAAAAATCTGACAAGATATCTCCTAACAATAAACTCTGGGTAACAAAAGATTTTAAAACCTTGTTAAATGACAAAAAGAGAGCATTCATGGAAAAGGATGTTACATAACTCAAGCTCATGCGGAAAGCTATCAATTTGAAGACATGGCAGTGCAAGACCGAATACAAAGAAAAGGTGGAATGACAGTTCATGCAGAACAATCTAAAACAAGCGTGGTAGGGAATTAAGACAATGATTGGCAACAACAAGCAAGGGGAGGACATTACGACATCAGATAACAAACGCTTCACAGAACTCAACTCTCTTTATTGTCATGACTTCAGTGAAGAGAGAGAGGAAGCTTACCTAAACTAAACATCCAGGACTCAATCACTTCGGTAACCATAACCAGAAGCGAAGATGATGTCATCGAGAGCTTCGCACGCATCAACATCAGAAAAGCCTCCGGATCAGACAACTTGGACAGTATTGTACTTAAGGAGTGCAAAGAACAGCTAGCCGCTGTATTCACACATATTTACCAGCTATCAGTGGACAAAAACTGCATCCCAAACATCTGGAAGACATCGGAGATCATTCCCGTCTCAAAGAAGAGCAAGCCAAAGGAACTGGATGATTACCGGCCTGTCACACTCACCTCCATCGCCATGAAATGTCTGGAGCGCATTGTTCTGAAGATAGTAATGTTCGAGGTAAGCCATGTACGCAACCCACTACAGTTTGCCTACAGAGCCCAGCACGGAGTTGTCAACACTACACTTTCTCTTCTCCCCAATGTCTATAAACACAGAGAAACCCCAAAGTCATATATTAGAATCCTTTTTGTCAACTTCTCTGCTTTCAATATCATCAAGCCTCACATCATGATAAGGAAGCTTCAAGATCTGGGAGTGAACTCGAATCTGACCAAGTGGATTGCAGACTTTCTTCACGCCAGACAACAGTACCTGAAAGTGAATCGCAGTGTGTCAGACAGGAAGACAAGCAACACTGGAGCTCCCCAAGGCTGTGTCCTGTAACCAGTCCTTTTTTACTCCGTACACTAACAACTGCACCAGTACAGAGACAAGCTGTATCAACGTTAAGTTTGCTGATGATGCGGCCATTGTTGGCCGGATGTCCGATTTAGAATCAGAGTCAGTACAAAGACAATGTGCAACATTTTACAACATGGTGCAGGGATAATCAGTTTTTTGAATGTAAAAAAGATGAAAGAACTGTGTATGGACTTCAGAACAAACCCTCCTACTGTATCACCTCTCTTTATTAACGATGAGCCGATTGAAATTGTCACTGAATACCTTGGGACTTTTATTGATAATAAATTAACATGGAATACCATCACAGATGTTTTGTATAGTAAATGTCAACAACGCCTGCATTTAATGTGCAAGTTAAGATCTTTTAATGTTTCACAATCTGTTATGATGTCATTTTATTCCACTTTTATCCAAAGCATATTTATCTTTTCATCTCAGTGTTGGTTCAAATCTCTTACAGTCAAAAACAAATCAAAACTCAAGAAAAATGTAAACACAGCCAGGAAAATAGCAGGCTTTTCTTTCTTCTTTTCCTTTCGGCTATTCCCTTCAGGGGTCGCCACAGCAAACCATCCGCCTCCATCTCACCCTGTCCTTTGCATCTTCTTCTCTTACTCCAATGACCTTCATGTCTTCCTTTACCACATCCATAAACCTCTTCTTTGGTCTTCCTCTAGGCCTTCTGCCTGGTAGTTCCAACCTCAGCATCCTACTGCCAATATACTCACTATCCCTCCTCTGTACATGTCCAAACCATCTCAATCTAGCTTCTCTGACTTTGTCTCCAAAACATCTTACATGGGCTGTCCCTCTGATGTACTCATTTCTAATCCTATCCATCCTCGTTACTCCCAGAGAGAACCTCAACATTTTCATCTCTGCTACCTCCAGCTCTGCCTCCTGCCTTTTCCTCAGCTCTACTGTTTCTAAGCCATACAACATCACTGTCCTCAACACCGTCTTGTACACGTTTCTTTCATTCTTGCTGAGACTCTCCTATCGCACATCACACTGGACACTTTTCTCCAACCATTCCAGCCTGCCTGCACACACTTCTTCACCTCTTTTCCACACTCTCCATTGCTTTGGATTGTTGAGCCTAAGTACTCCACCTTCGTTATCTCTGCTCCCTATAACATCACCGTTCCTCCTGGGTCTTTCGCATTCATACACATTCTGATTTTCTGAGGCTAACCTTCATTCCTCTCCTTTTCAGGGCATACCTCCACCTCTCTAGATTTTCCTGCACTTGTTCTCTGCTCTCACTACAGATCACAATGTCATCTGCAAACATCATAGTCCATGGAGATTCTTGCCTAACCTCGTCTGTCAGCCTGTCCATCACCATCGCAAACAAGAAGGGGCTCAGAGCTGATCCTTGATGCAGTCCAACCTCAACCTTGAATTCGTCGGTCACGCCGACAGCACACCTCACCACTGTCTTACATCTCTTATACATGTCCTGCACCACTCTAACATACTTCTCTGACACTCCAGACGTCCTCATGCAATACCACAGTTCTTCTCTCAGCACCCTCTCATATGCTTTCTCCAGATCCACAAAAGCACAATGCAGTTGCCTCTGACCTTCTCTGTACTTCTCTATTAACATCCTCAAAGCAAACATTGTATATGTGGTGCTCTTTCTTGGCATGAAACCAAACTGTTGCTCACAAATGCTGACCTCTGTAGTAGCTCTACTGCTACCTCTCCTGGACATTTCCATACCTCTACAGGTATATCATCAGGACCAACCGCCTTTCCATTCGTCATCCTCTTCAGTGCCCTCCTCACCTCACCCTTACTAATATTTGCTACTTCCTGCTCCTCAAAGGTCAGCACTTCTACTCTTTTTTCTCTCTCATTTTCCTCATTCATCAACTCTTCAAAGTACTCTTTCCATGTTCCCAGCACACTTCTGTCATCAGCCAATACATTTCCCACTCTGTTCTTAATCACTCTAACTTGCTGCACGTCCGTCCCATCTCTATTTCGCTGCTGTGCCAACCTGTATAAATCATTTTCTCCCTTTTTACTGTCCAACCTATCATACAAGTCATCATACGCCCTCTGTTTGGCCTTAGCTGCTGCTACTTTCACCTTACGCTGTGTCTCCCTGTACTCCTGTTTACTCTCTCTGGTCCTGTCAATGTCCCACTTCTTCTTAGCTAACCTCTTCCTTTGTACACACTCCTGCACTTCCTCATTCCACCACCAAATCTCCTTATCTACTTTCCTTCCAGAGGACACACCAAGTACTCTCCTACCTGTCTCCCTGATCACATTTGCTGTGGTTGTCCAGTCATCTGGAAGCACTTCCTGACCATCCAACGCCTGTTTCAACTCCTCCTTGAAGACAACACGACCCTCTTCCTTTTCAACTTCCAGCACTTTGTCTTCTGCTCTGCCTTTTCCTTCTTCACCTTCCTCACCATCAGCATCATCCTATGCTGTTTGTAACACTCTCACCCGCTACTACTTTGCAGTCACTGACTTCCTTCAAATTACATCACCCACACAAGATGTAGTCTACCTGTGTGCTCCTACCTCCGCTTTTATAAGTCACCCTATGCTCCTGTTTCTTCTTGAAGAAAGTATTCACCACAGTCATTTCCATCCTTTTTGCAAAATCGATCAACATCTGTCCTTCTGTGTTCCTGTCCTGGATACCAAACCTGCCCATCACTTCCTCGTCCCCTCTGTTGCCTTCACCAACATGTACATTGAAGTCTGCCCCAATGACCACTCTTTCACCTCTGGGAGTGATGGAATAAATTGATAAGATAAATGAGATGCAACTATGTGTGTATTGTAACTTCTGTGTATCTAAAGCTTCCTGTTATTCTTGTAATTGCGACATGTGCGCTAGGCACATGAAACTGTTGGGTGGGTGTTCCTGTGTCGTGTTTCGGTTAGGGTGTGGGATTCGGAAAGTAACAATGTAACAATGAGGAATTGCTTTGAAATGGAATTAGCCAAGTGTTAAGCGCCGCAGGGCACAAACATATATATGGAAATGCTTTGTGAACACGCAATTATTGCTTTACATGCATATCCCCAAGTGTTAAGCGCCGCAGGGCACAAACATATATATGTTAATGCTTTGTGAACATGCAATTATTGCTTTGCACGCACATCCCTCTGTATAAATAAGCTGACACTGCATGTGTGCGATGAGCTTCTGATGAATAAACCGGACTGATTTCACTCGTGTGGTTCGTTGTCCCCTGCTCCCGGAGTACTCCTAGACGTTGAGATGCAGGAATCCAGATCATGCAGGTTTCTCTAAGAGCTTCCTCCACGGAGAAGTCATTTCCACCGTTTTTGCAAAATCGATCAACATCTGTCCTTCTGTGTTCCTGTCCTGGATACCAAACCTGCCCATCACTTCCTCGTCCCCTCTGTTGCCTCCACCAACATGTCCATTGAAGTCTGCCCCAATGACCACTCTTTCACCTCTGGGAGTATTCTGCATCACTTCATCGAAGTCAATCCAGAATCTCTCCTTCTCTTTTAGCTCACATCCTGTATGTGGGGCATAAGCACTAACAGCATTGAACATCACGCCTTCAATTTCTAACTTTGAGACTCATCACGCTGTCTGACACTCTTTTCACTTCTAGAACATTCCTGACAAACTCCTGCTTCAAGATGACTCCTACTCCATTTCTCTTCCCATCCACAACATAAAAAAAAACAGCTTAATTTTTTTTTTTTGCACATTCTAACATTGTCCAGAATTTTCCTTCAAATATTAAAGATTTTACTGATACCTTTGATAAATATCTTCGAATGACCGAAAGAACAAGATCACGGATACAAGCGGCTGAAATGAGCTTTCTTCGCCGGGTGGCGGGGTTCTCCCTTAGAGATAGGGTGAGAAGCTCCGCCATCCGGGAGAGCTTCGAGTAGATCCGCTGCTCCTCCGCATTGAGAGGGGCCAGTTGAGGTGGCTCGGGCATCTGGTTAGAATGCCCCCCGGACGCCTCCCTGGTGTGGTGTTTCGGGCATGTCCAACCGGGAAGAGACCCCGGGGTCGACCTAGAACACGCTGGAGGGACTATGTCTCTCGGCTTGTCTGGGACCACCTCGGTGTCCCCCCAGGAGAGTTGGAGGAAGTGGCTCGGGAGAGGGATGTCTGGACCTCTTTGCTAAGGTTGCTGCCCCCGCGACCCGACCCCGGACTAAGCGGAAGAAGATGAGATGAGATGAGATGAGAAATAAAATATCATACATATACTATAATTCTGACACATGAATGTACGACATTATGCCATACACTAGATAATGTACCCCCCCTCTAAAAACACAACCAATCCAAACCAGCTAACTTCACACATTTGCCCTTTGTGTAGTATAGAGATTTCAGATCTCTCTCTCTCTCTCTCTCTCTCTCTCTCTCTCTCTCTCTCTCTCTCTCTCTCTCTCTCTCTCTCTCTCTCTCTCTCTCTCCCTCACTCTCTCTCATTCTCCTTCTGAGATGCAAGTGATCCTGATCCTTCTGCTTTCTGAGTCCTGTGATCTGTCCTGCTGTGCGGATGCTGGCTGCAGTTCTCATCTTGGCAGCCCCTCCTTCATGTTGATGAAGATCTATATGGACCCAGATGTGTGCGTGCATATATATATATATACATATATATATATATATATATATATATATATATATATATATATATATATATATATATATATATATATATATATATACATATATATTACTCCCAAAAAGAACCTCAACATTTTCATCTCTGCTACCTCTAGCTCTGCCTCCTGTCTTTTCCCCAGGGCCACTGTTTCTAAACCATACAACATCGCTGGCCTCAACACCGTCTTGTACACTTTTCCTTTCATTCTCGCCAATACCTTCCTATTGCACATCACACCGGACACTTTTCTCCAACCATTCCAATCTGCCTGCACACACTTCTTCACCTCTTTTCCACACTCTCCATTGCTCTGGATTGTTGAGCCTAAGTACTTAAAATCCACCATCTTCTTTATCTCTGCCCCCTGTAACCTCACCGTTCCGCTTGGGTCCTTGTCGGTTTGAACATAAACATTAACCTTTATTATTTTTTGTTGGTTTGTTTGTTTGTTTATTTGTACAACAACCACCTGATGATGCATGTTTAATTATGATAGTTCTGCACTGAACTGATGAAAACAAAGACTGATCAGTCACTGGTACTAAAGTCCAAACAATCCTGCATAAAACTGGGTTCAGAACCTGTATAATGTTGGTTGAAAAGTAGTACGAGACCTGTTTTGAGCTCTCACATTGGAATGAAAAATGTCAGTCAGCCACTGCCCGTCTCACTTTCAGCACCACTGTCTGAGTCTGAAGAATTCTCACTTTCAGATCCAATGGCTACACCTACTCTTCATCATGGTATAGAACCCCTTCCAGGTGGTTTCATTATGCAACATGAATGTTATCCAGTCAGTGCAAAGCCTGAGGATGAAGGGAGGATGCCCCAGTCCTCCAATTCCTTGTTTTTCACCTCACATTAAAGATACCTGTCTACATAATTCCAGGTAAAATATATCCATCTAGTCTGAACTGACAGAATTGGAAAACATTTCATTACTTCATGGAGGAAAATGATAGTGTGTTGTTGTTTCTTTATTAAGTATGGAGACAATCCAGAAAACGACCACTTCTATCTTCCTCGGTCGAGTTTAAAGCAGAGAACAATAAATAAAAGGTGCATAGCCTTATAAAAGACAAGTCAGGAAAGTGAGGATTCCTCAAGGGCTCCATTGTGTTCTTAAGTTTCTCCCACTGGTAAAGCTTAAAGCTTGTTGCAGACATCTGGCAGTAAATCAAAAGTGTTTAATAAAGCTCAAAACTATCCATTTGTTTTAAAGATATGAGGTGTGTTGACTCAGCATACATTAAGAGTACAATCACAGTTACTACCAACACCCTCCAGCAAAATATGAGCAGAAAGCTCTGTTAATAGACAGAGCGCTCGAGTACAGCAGCTCTTCCGAGCTACCAGGGGAATTATTTTTGGATTAAAGACAGCTCTTGGTAGTACCTATGGATCTTCATTCATTTATTCATTCATTCATTTTAAGAACCGCTTAGTTCTACCTAATTAAGATCACGGGAAGGCTGGCGCCCATCCCAGCTGACTCTGGGCGAGGGCAGAGCACATCCTGGACAACTTGCCAGGCCATCACAGAACAGAAGCACAGCGAATCATCTTCCTCCATCTTCATGGAAGTCAGATTAATGATTCGCATGTTTGATTTTGTATAGGTTTTTACCCTATGGTAAGGATGCCCTTCCTGACTAAACCCTTAGGAAGGAGCAGAAACACGCTGACGGCTATGCAGCTACTCTTGACGAAAGTCAGCAATGAACCTCTCACCATAGACAGTGAGAGACATGACTGGCCTTTGATAATCCAGTGAGCTGCAATGGGAGACAGTGACAACCTGTTGAGAGTAGGGCTTGAACCCCCAACCGTAGAATAAGTGATCCAACTCCTTTACCACCAGGCCAACATTGCCTCCACTTTCTGCATGTTCTTGTTCTTGATGATGATGATGGTGGTGACGATGATGACGATGATGATGGTGGTGGTGACGATGATGACGATGATGACGACGATTTTAACTTACCATGCAAGTGCAGGTTCTGCAGTTTTCTGGTTCAGTCCAGAGTTCTTTATCTCGATAAACCACATTGTTCACATTGCACATCCTTTCACAGTGACAACTTTCCAGCTGACTCAGCCTGGATTCTGCATAGTTCAACTATCACACACACACACACACACACACACACACACACACACACACACACACATACACACACACATACACACACACACACACACACATACACACACACACACGTGTGTGCAAAGGGAGGAAAAAAAAGAAAAAAAATACTCATTACAATTCAATTATTTTAAAACAAAATTATTCTCATTTCTTTCTTATCTGTTTTGGATGGAAATGTTAAGATAAAAAAAAAAAAAACAAAGAAAACTGAACATCTTATACACCCCACATGCCTCATACACCTCACACACCCCATACACTTCATACACAGACAGCACATGTAAGAGGTTTTGGAGACAAAGTCAGAGAGGCTAGATTGAGATGGTTTGGACATGTACAGAGGAGGGATAGTGAGTATATTGGTAGTGGGATGCTGAGGTTGGAACCACCAGGCAGAAAGCAGATGATTCGCTGCTGCTACCCCTGAAGGGAGCAACCGAAAGGAATAAAGAATAAGAAATGAACTGTGAAAAGAAGAAGAAAGTCATAAAGATTCCCTTGTTACATACCGTTCTCTGGGATAGTGACTACCTATTGTTTTCTACAATCTACTAGGTGTAATGGTTCAGGTCACCATACATCAAACCTGATGCCATAGGCAATTTTGTCCATAAGAGATCCATGTCGCAGAGTGTGTATAGCAGCAATCTCACTACACTGTTTACAAACCTCTGCCAAGAATTGGCTGAGATAGGGTCCCACTGCCCTGGTAGAATCAGATGTAGTTTCAAAAAAAGGAAATGGATGTATCCCTTCAGCAATTAAACATATTTCATCAGGTCATTAAACACCAAGCCATAAAATCAACCTGTAAATGATAAAATATAATAATATAAAATACCAAAAAGCAATCAAGCATTGCTGCTGCAGCCATTTCTGAGCCTAAACACTCAAATTTAAGCACACCAGGGCATCATGTATTCTAGCGGTTTCTTGTTCAGTCAAAACCCAGTGTGCTTTTGTATTTTACACATCTAACGGCCTAAAAGTGGAGAGGAATGACGCCTGGCTGATTAAAATGGAAGATGGCATTTGATAATGCTTCTCATTTCAGGACATTTTCACAGGCTGATGCATTTTCAACAGCCAGGTGAGGAGCATCCAGCTGAGAAGAATCAGAACGAGGACAATGAGACACCTCGGCAGAAATACATGACTCTCTACACATCAACTTCCATAAGTGTGTGAGGCAGAAGAGTTGCAATAAAAAAAAAACACATTCAAAAGTAATCAGATCAACAAATAAACAAAAATATACAATTTTCATCCAGTTGAAGTTGTAAAATTGACAAATATATTTTTAAAAAGTTTTCTCATAGTTTAATTCTATTTTTTTTTAATCTTGCGACAGTGAGTTGCTATACCAGGAGATCATATCATTATTGATAGAGACATCTTAATATCATTATTGATAGTGATAGATATACCATCCATCTTACAGCTCACACGGTAAAACACACTGGTCTGAAAGAGAGAGAGAGAGAGAGAGAGAGAGAGAGAGAGAGAGAGGGATCCCTCACTTTCTGCGGTTAATTGGGACCGAGACCCTTTGCGACCACCGATTTCCATGAAGTAGGATCAACTACCCCGATATACGTGTATATAATATCAATAAATACATATTCAACACAATAAATGCTTATAATAACAATTAAACATTCAAAAATAGTGTATGCACTATGCATGTATGCGGTGTAAATAAAAAACACAGATACGGGCGCACACACAGATGTGCACCTTACTTAAAAATCTAAGTAGTTTTGTTGGGTTGTTTTTTGTTTTTGCTTGTTTGGAGGGTTTTTTTTTCTTGTATAATTGGCCTTGGCATTTTCCTTAACTTTTCCCGCTTTATTTCTTTAATTTCCTTTTTTTTTTTTTTTTGTTCTTCGATGGATGTTTTTGAAAAACCCGTGATACAATGAAGCCGCAGAGACTGAAGCACAAAGTAGGGAGAAATCACTGTATATATATATATATATATATATATATATATATATATATATATATATATATATATATATATATATATATATATATATATATATATATATATATATATATATATATATATAATGGTATATTTAATGGTTTCAGAAGAACAAAATACACGTTCTGGAGTGGCCAAGTCAAAGTCCAGACTTGAACCCCATTGAGATGCTGTGGCATAACCTCAAGACAGTGATTCATGTCAGACATCCCAGGAATCTGACTGAATTACAGCAGTTTTGTAAAGAAGAATGGACCAAGATTAGTCCTGATCGATGTGGCAGACTGAGCTGCAGCTACAGGAAGCGTGTGGTTGAAGTTATTGCTGCCAAAGGGGGGGGGGGCACAAAATATTAAATGTGATGGTTCAGTTACTTATTCCTCCCCCTTCTGTCATTGTTTGCATGCTATCCTCATTAAAAATATGAAAACCTATAAATGTTTGGGTGGTTATAGTTAAAGCAGACACTGTGTTTTCATGTGTGTGATTTTGACAAATATCAGATCACATTTGATGGTGATTTTATGCAGAAATGTGAGAAATTCCAAAATGTTCAGAGACTTTTTCATACCACTGTATATACAGAGAGAGAGAGAGAGAGAGAGAGAGAGAGAGAGAGAGAGAGAGAGAGAGAGAGAGAGAGAGAAGTCTCACCTTTAATGTCATTTTTGCCAAAACCTCCTGCAGATCCATTATCCCTTGCACGAGGTTAAGAAATTCACTGCATGTTGGACATGCTTCATGAGGATACAAAAAAGAAGGAGAACAAGAAAGAAGAGAAAGAAAACCCAAAGAATCACAATGTTGAACTGAAAACAAATCTATCCATCTATCTACCAATCTGACTACATAGCTATCTATCTACTGTTTTCACCTATATATGTATTTGTCTACTGGATCTATCTATCTATCAGTAACAACATATCAAAAATCAAAAGAAGTGTTTAATGTGAAATTATATATATATATATATATATATATATATATATATATATATATATATATATATATATATATATATATATATATATATATATATGTGTGTGTGTGTGTGTGTGTGTGTGTGTGTGTGTGTGTGTGTGTGTGTGTGTGTGTGTGTGTGTGTGTGTGTGTAGGCCTCCATCAGTCCTGAAGGACTATGGCTGCGCACTGGCTGGTATCCTGGCTGGTGATACTCTACAGTGTGCAGAGCCGGGTTGGGAGTAATGGAGGACAGGCTGTTACCCAAGCAACAAGTCCCCCCTCTTGGCGCCACTGGAATTGTCCAATGGAAGGGCAAGTGCCGATACGACTGGGTTCCAGTGCTGCTGCAAGAGTTGCCAGAACGTTACTGTGAACGAACTGCCTCAGGGGACTCCGACTCCCGATTAGAAACACGTATATTAGAAACATATATATTATATATAATGAGTACATAAGAGGGACAAATGAGTACATCAGAGGGACAGCACATGTAAGAAGTTTTGGAGACAAAGTCAGAGAGGCTAGATTGAGATGGTTTGGACATGTACAAAGGAGGGATAGTGAGTATATTGGTAGTAGGATAGTAGGATATTAGGATAGTAGGTAGTAGGATATTGGTAGTTGGAACTACCAGGCAGAAGGCCTAGAGGAAGACCAAAGAGAAGATTTATGGATGTGGTGAAGAAGGACATAAAGCTAGTTGGAGTGAGAGCAGAAGATTCAGAGGATAGGGTGAGATAGAGGCAGATAATTTGCTGTTGCGACCCCTGAAGGGAACAGTCGATAGGAAAAGAAGAAGATATATATGTATATATGTATGTATGTATGTATGTATACCAGTGTATCTCACTTATTTTCTGTGGCGCCCACCAGGAAGAGAAACACCACCCCACCGTCACGTGAGCGAATATAAATAGTATTATTTGTCTATAAAATCGTTATTAGTTCACTTCTGCATAACATTTTAGCTTTATTAACATTAAAACAAAAAAGAAAGAAATAGAGTTCAACTAACAATTAAGAAAAACGTCATTAACATTGTTTTTTAATCTTTATTAGAAAAGATTTAAGGTGCACCAATGTGCCTGAAATTTAAAAAAAATCCCTATTTAAACCCATTCAACTTATTTATGTCTGAATATCTCAGTCCTTCTCCACCTTTCTTTCTGTTCCTGTTAGAAATTATTCTGTTTTGTTTCTTAAGGTGTTGTTTACTGCACTTCATATTGTTTGCTTATGCGAAAAACCACTACACCATCGTGCAACAATGAGAGCGGCACTTCCAACTAGTGGCAGATCAACTAGAGGTGCAATCACACTTAATTCTCGTACACAACTCCAGAAAAGCATGTTCCACAGTGTCATATGCGCTCCCCCCGGCATCACTCCGCACACACTCCCGGGCATCATATCGCTGATATAGACAGATAGCAAGCTGTCAAGGTTTTTTATGTGAAAGATCAACACAAATAAATATCCGTGGGCATTTGTATTCAACACTCTACTCTGATACCTCTAAATCAAATTCAGTGCAATCAATTACCATCTGAAGTCACCTTGATTATTAAATAGAGTCCAGCTGTGTTTAATCTAATCTCAGTATGAACAGAGATGTTTTGTGAAGGCCTCAGAGGTTTATTTGAGAACATTAAGTGAACAACCAGCACCAAAAAAGCTAAAGGAACACACCTCACAGGTCAGAGATAAAGTTGTGGCAAATTTTAAAGCAATATTAGGCTAAATGAGACCAAATATATATTTTTTGTCCTGAATGCAGAAATGCTGTGTGATGAGAAGCTAACACGAGATGTTAACCTGAACATGTTATTCCCACGGCGAAACTTTCTGGTGGCAGCACCACTCTGTGGATATATTGTTTATTCCACAAGGACAGGAAAGGTTGGCAGAGTTCAAGGGAAGATCCTGGAGCCAAACACATTGCGATCTTGGAGGAATTGTGCCAGAGCTACAATATTATATATTTATTTTCCTTTCGGCTATTCTCTCCAAAGGTCGCCACAGCGAATCATCTGCCTCCATCTCACCCTATCCTCTGGATCTTCTACTCTTACTCCAACAACCTTCATGTGGGCTGACCTACAAGAGTAAATGTGTGGGGTGGGCTGCAGGCCACAATTCTAATTTGTCATGACAATACCGACGACATCAGCACATTAAACAAAAGAACGCAATGCAACTGCCGAAAGAAAGACGCCTGCCCACTCAACGGGAACTGTCTGCAATCATCAGTGATCTATCAGGCCACCGTCACACGTACAGGCAATAATGCAACAGAAACGTACATCGGACTCACAGAAAACACTTTTAAAACCAGATACAGAAACAACATCGCATCTTTCCGCAACGTTAAAAGCAGAAACTCCACCGAACTCAGCAAGCACATCTGGACACTCAAAGACATGAACATTGATCACAATATCTCATGGAAAATTCTATCATCACACCCGACATACAACAGCTCAAACAAAAGATGCAATTTATGCCTCAGGGAGAAGTTCCTCATAAGATACAGACCTGAACTGTCTTCAATAAATAAAAGAAATGAACTCTTAACTTCATGCTGACACAGGAAAAAACATTATTATGCAACACACCCCCTTAAGTATTCTAATTATATGATTGTCTCAATCTGTAACTATATATTATATATATGCATATGTATGTGTATGTATGTGTAGGTGTGTATGCGTGATATATATATATATATATATATATATAGAGAGAGAGAGAGAGAGAGAGAGAGGATTTTCTGAGTAGATCCTTCCGTAGGAGAGTGCTCAATACTTTTGGTAGAGCAAATAACAATAAAAATAAAAATAATAATAAAAATAAAAGGACAGGACAAAGACTTTCTATTGAAACTCCATTTATCACTGCAGATCTGTTTCGAGGGGTGATGAAACCATCCTCTCTCTTCGGGTGATTATTCTGTTTCGAGGGGTGGTGAAATATTCTTCGATAATCACCTGAAGAGACAGGATGGTTTCACCACCCCTCGAAACAGATCTGTAGTGATAAATGGAGTTTCAATAGAAAGTCTTTGTTCTGTCCTTTTATTTGTATTATATATATATATATATATATATATATATATATATATATATATATATATATATATATATATATATATATATATATATATATATATATATATATATATATATATATATATATATGTACATATATGAATTCACGTGTATGTAAATGTATGTACATATATACATATATGCATGTATCAATACCAATATTTAGGAGAACCCGCCCCCGAATGCATAATGTACATCACGCCATCTGGTGGACACCATGTTTATTGACATAATACTGTCCCCTGCACTTTGTAATCATTCTTCTGTAATAACCTAAAGAGAGAGGATGGTTCCACCACCCCTCGAAACAGATCTGTAGTGAAAAATGAAGTTTCAATAGAAAGTCTTTGTCCTGTCCTTTTATTTTTACTTACTTACATATATATATATATATATATATATATATATATATATATATATATATATATATATATATATATATATATATATATATATATATATATATATATATATATATATATATATATATCAGATGATTCCTTTCGGCTTTTTCCCTTTTGGCTTTTTCCCCAGCACAGTCAAGCAAATCCTAAATCTTCGTCTTTTATGTGAAAAATACCGAAATCATCAAAAGACGCTTTACCACAACTTTATCGACTTCAAAAAGGCATTTGATTGGGTCTGGCATGGTGCGTTGTGGCATACAATGAAAAAGCAAGGTGTCGGAAAAAACATGACAAAACTAATACAACAGCTATATGAGAATGCAAGAACAACAGTCCTTACTGGAGAAATTTATAGCGACTGGTTCACATCAACTGTAGGAGTTCGACAAGGCTGCATCCTCTCGCCCACTTTGTTTTACCTGTTTCTTGAAAGAATTATGGCTGATGCTTTGGAAAATGATGTACAAGGCCCGAGTTGTGGAGGAAGAACTGTGCACATCTTACGGTTTGCAGATGACATAGACCTTATCGCTGATACAGAAGATGAATTGAGAACAATCACTGCAAGACTGGATGCAACGGCGCGCAGCTATGGCATGGAAATCAGCAGTGAGAAAAGCAAATTGATGGTCAAAGGAAGAGGTGAGGTGGGTCAGATTACTGTGTCTCTCAATGGAGAAGATCTTGAACAAGTGAAAAGATTCAACTTGGGCTCAATGATCACTGAAAAGACCACAAGCGAAGATGAAGTGAAATGTAGAATTGGGGCAGCAACGAGTGCTCTGGCAAAGATGGAAAAAATCTGGAAAGCTAGAAACCTGAATGTAAGACGGAAGATTCGACTCATGAATGCAATGGTTACCAGTATTCTGATGTATGGTTGTGAAAGCTGGACAACAACAGAGAAAATATGGAAGAAGATTGAGGCGTTTGAAATGAAGTGCTACCGCCAGCTGCTTCGTATCTCTTGGAGAGACAAAAGATCATGCAGGTGAACTACACCAGACTGACGGCTGAGGAGAGTCACTGGCGGCTACTGCGCCGAGAAGGGCCATTACCTCGCCCAGTGCCCCGGGCAGCAGGGTCCGACAGCTACGAGAGGATCCTCCACAACACCCGGGAAGCGCATCCAAGTTCAAGGTACGCTACACTCCGTGCAACACTCTTATCCTGAAGTCGTATTCATTGACTCAGGCACTGACGCAAACTTCATCGATCCAGGGATGGTTGAGCTCCACGACCTGACCGTGTATGAACTCGAGACCCCCAAGGAGGTAGTGGTCATTGATGGCCGACTCATAGCTCACATAAAGCACAAGACAAAGCCGGTTAAGCTCAGTTTGTCTGGTAACCACCAGGAATATTTGGAGTTCTTTGTTCTCTCTGCCTCTCTCTCTCCCCTAGCTTTGGGGTGGCCATGGTTGCAGACCCACAATTCCCATATTGACTGGCGTACCCTCACCTTATGCAGCTGGAGTGACTACTGTCTGCAACACTGCTTAATGGCGGCCGTACCCTCCCAAGCCTCACGAACCCCGGTCGACCTGAAGGATCTGGACTTAGCCGGCATGCCAAAAGAATATCACGACCTGCAAGAGGTCTTCAGCAAGGACAGGGCTCACTCATTACCTCCTGTTCGACCATACGACTGTGCCATTGACCTACTCCCAGGTTCCACGCTCCCTTCCCAGTGACTATACAACCTCTTGAAGCCGTAGAAAGACGCCATGGAGGCATATATTAACGAGTCGCTGGCTTCAGGTCTCATTCAGCCCTCATCTTCCCCAGTAGGCACTGGGTTCTTCTTCGTCAAAAAGAAAGACAAGACCCTGAGACCTTGCATCGATTACACGGGCCTGAACCTTATCACCATAAAAAACAAGTACCCTCTCCCTCTAATTGATTCAGCCTTCACCCTCTCCACGATGCTACCTGTTTTTTCCAAGCTAGACCTGAGGAAGACAGCCTTCAACATGCCCCTGAGGCACTTTGAATATTTGGTCATGCCATTTGGACTAACCAATGCCCCGGCGGTTTTCCAAGCTCTGGTCAACGATGTGCTTAGGGACATACTGAACTGTTTTGTATTTGTGTACCTTGATGACATCCTAATCTTCTCTAGAGACCAAGATGAGCATCTCCGACACGTGAGAATGGTACTAAAGAGGCTAGTTCGGGACACAAATCAGAGGAAAACGGAGCCCATCAGGTGCCCCCAAAATCGACTATATGTTCCCCCGCCGGCCAGAACCCCAGCACTCCGGTGGGCTCACTCCTCAAAATTAGCCTGCCACCCTGGACCCCACTGAACTCTCTTCCTGCTCCAACAACGCTTCTGGTGATCAAAGATGGCAGCTGACACCAGGGAGCTTGTGGGAGCTTGTGCCACCTGTGCCCAGAACAAGTCCTCCCATCGTGCACCCACGTGTCTCCTCCAACCCTTACCCGTTCCCCATCGTCCCTGGTTGCACATTGCGGTGGACTTTGTTGCTGGTTTACCCCATCCCAGGGCAACACTGTTATCCTGACGATAGCGGACCAGTTCTCCAAGGCGGTTCACTTCATCGCCCTACCCAAACTCCCCTCGGCGATGGAAACAGCTGGTCTCCTGGTCCAACATGTCTTTCGCCTCCATGGCATTCCCCAGGATGTTGTTTCAGACCAGGGACCCCAGTTTGCATCCAGAGTTTTCGCAGTCTGCATTCTGTGACACCGTGGGAGTCTCCTGCAGCTTGACCTCTGACTACCATCCTCAGTCGAACGGGCAGGTGGAGCAAGCGAATCAAAGCCTCGGATCCTCCCTGCGCTGCGTCGCCTCCTGCCTCCCAGCCTCCTGGGCCACACACCTCCCATGGATCAAATACGCACACAACTCTCTGATCTGCGCCGCCACCGGGATGTCCCCCTTCATGGTGATTAATGGTTTCCAGCCTCCCCTGTTTACCAGCCAGGAGGTCGAAGTGGCCATTCCATCTGTCCAGGCCCAGTTTCGCAGAGCACGCTGGGTCTGGAAAGAAGCATGTGCTGCCCTGGAATGAACAGTGGCCCGAAACCGGAGGATTGTCGATCGTCACCGAACCCCGGCACCTCCCTACACGGTCAGGCAACAAGTGTGGCTCTCCTCCCAGGACCTGCCTCTGCAAGTCAACTCCAAGAAACTGTCTCCCAAATACATTGGGCCCTATGTAATAGAAAAAAATTATAAACCCCAGCGCCATCCGACTAAGACTCCCATCCTCACTCAAGGTACACCCAGTATTCCATGTTTCCCTGATTAATCCCATGGTAGAAAGTCCCCTCCACCAGACACCCCTCCCCCCCCGGCTGATTAATGGACAACTTGCATACACAGTCAACCGTATCCTCGATGTACTCAGACGGGGTCAAGGTTTTCAGTATCCAAAGAATGCTCATGGATTCCACGCTCCCTAATCCTGGACCCAGACTTATTAAACAAGTTTTATCGTCAGTTCCCGGACAAGCCTGGTCGGGCGCCAAGTGGCGCCCCGTAAGGGAAGTGGGGGGGTACTGTTATGGTCTGTGCTGCCTAGCGACATTAATTCTTTCTTTAGTCATTGCAGGTGCTGGTGAGAGGCGTGGCTGTTGCCAGTAGGCGAGTTCTAGAAGAGTGCACCTGGTCCCACTCTGCAATCAGCAAACAGCCAGCTATAAATGGGAGCAGCACGTTTCCCTCTAATGTCAGAAGATTGTCTTCCCAGTGATTCCGTTCCTCTGCTTCCTCTCTGACCCCTGGTATCTTGCTTCATGCTCGACCAGTTCCATTGATTTATTATTCCCATGATTTAGAGTTTCAAGTGCAAAATAAAATAGTTGAAGTTTCTTATGGTCTCCTGCATCTCTGGGTTCGATGCATACACTCCAAGCGCAACACTCTCAGTCCGAAACTCATGCTTTTCCTCTTCTCTCTCTGCCTATGGACATGATTCCTGCCCCTGCTTCGTCGACCTCTCCTTCTTCGATATTCTCTCTCTTTCTCTCTCTCTCTCTCTCTCTCTCTCTCTCTCTCTCTCTCTCTCTCACTCTAATTATTTATATATACATATATATATATATATATATACACACACACACACACACCCACACCCACACACACACACACACACACACACACACACACACACACACACACACACACACACTGTATTGTTTACCAGTTTAATGTTGTAGCAATTTTTAAAGCTTCTTCAATACTCAATATTGAAGTAAACAAAAAAAAAGAAGAAGGAAAAAAAATAAATTAAGGAAATAATGTCAGAATTTTTATTGGCTTGTTTCAATCCTGGTCACTCCGTACACATCCAGTCAAAATATATACTTTAATTATTTTTTACACCAGAAACAGAATCTGGAATTCTTCAAACAACCACAACAATAAATAAATAAATTAATTAATTTAATAATAATAATAATAATAATAATAATAATAATAATAATAATAATAATAATAATAATAATAAAACCTTCAGTTAACATTACAAAGCTTAGGCATCTGATGGTGGAGTTCTGAGCACTACACTGAATGCCTGGTTGGAGAAGACAGAAAAGCTGACTGTTACAGGAATTAAAACCAGACTGAAAGAGTGGAAGAGGGAAAAGGAGTTCACATACCACAATGTTTACAAAATGCATACATAAAAGACTTGACTTCGTATTTGTTCCTCAGAATCATGTATTGATGTTATCAACTCTCATCCCACCGCATCACTACTCCTGACTCAGAGAATAAGGTATTAAAACATTTTAATCCAAAAAAGACAACGCAACAGGATTACAACAGGGACACAGACAACAGAACAGAAAACAATAAAAACTCAAGAATATTCAAATCTCTGAAAACAATATTTTTACTATAACTATGATAACTGATTGATCTAATATGACTATTACAACCACCACCACAGCCAGAACTATTACTACTACAACCACCACCATAGCCAGCACTACTGTTACTACAACTACTACTACTACAACCACCACTACAGCCAGCACTACTGCTACCACTACAACTACTACTACTACTACTACTACTAGAACCACCACCACAGCTGGTACTACTGCTACTACAACTACTACTACTACAACTACTACTACTACTACAACCACCACCACAGTCAGCACTACTGGTACTGTAACTACTACTACTAGAACCACCACCACAGCCAGCACTAGTGCTACTATTACTACTACTACTACTACTACTACTACTACCACCACCACCACAGCTGGTACTACTGCTACTACTACAACGACTACTACTACTATGACAACCACTGCCACAGCCACTACTACTACTACTACTACTACTACTACTACAACCACCACCACAACCAGTACTACTGCTACTACTACTACTACTACTACAACGACTACTACTACTACTACCACTACCACCACCCCAGTACCACTACTACTACTACAACTAGTACTAGAACTACCACCACAGCCTCTACTACTACTACTACTACTATTACTACCACCACAGGCAGTACCACTACTACTACTACAACTAGTACTAGAACTACCACCACAGCCTCTACTACTACTACTACCACCACAGCCAGTACTACTGTGACTACTACTACTACTACTACCACCACCACTATTATTATGAGTTCCACTACTAATACTACTATATGCCTATTGTACTAAGCTGCAATTATCTTACTGTGCAATGCTACATTCCTACAAACATATTATTCATCCATCCATTTTCTGAACCTAATTAAGGTCGCGAGGAGACTGGTATAACTACCTCCAATATCACTACCACCGATACACGACTAAAATTGCTTAAGTTTAGTCCGATTGCATGGAAAAAGTCTGTGAACTATAATTTTCAAGTCTTGCCACAGATTCTCAGTTCAAATCAAATCCATTCCTGTCATATATATATATATATATATATATATATATATATATATATATATATATATATATATATATATATATATATATATATATATATATATATATATATATATATGACATACACACACACACGTGATTGGAAAACTAATAGGAAATTTATATAGCTTCCATAGTAATAGCACATCTCTCAGCCCTCCTTTCAGTGTTCAGGAGTCTCCGGTGACCTTGATTTTAACCATTTAAGGTCAGACTCAAAGATAATTGTATCATTTGATATTCCACATGCAGTGTCATATTAGTGATCCACTGTAACAGTGTGTTTATCAAATATAACTTAGCTAAGTAGTGCTTAAAATGTTGTGAATTTAATCTTGACCTTTCAAGGTCACTCAGATTTGAAGATCAGTTCTGTCAGTTAAAGGTGTGTATATGGTTCCCTTTCCTGTGCGTCACTACAGGTATGACTCGGTGTTACTAAGATATAAACAATTTCAGTTAAACAAGGGAAATTTTGGGTATTGCGGTTGTGCAGTGGTCAGGACATCAATCTCACAGCAAGAAGGTTGTGGATCCGTGCCCCAGGCTCTGCAAGGTGTTGCTGTGTGAAGTTTGTATGTTCTTCTCATGCTTGCTTTCAAGACCTGTACTTTAGGTCACCTGGCTACTTTAAATCCCCAGCAGGTATAAATCTCACTGTGAATATTTATTTGTGTCTGGATTATTCATTATACAGAACAGTTCATGATGTAACCCTACTTCTCACCCAAAGACTAATGGATGGATGGAGAATGATAATTATTAAATGAAGCATTTAAATAATTAATCAGTCAATGTGTGTACACTGAGCCGGTAGTGGATTTTATGAGATGATACACTCATTTGAAAGCAGCAAGACATGCACAATTTGCATCTTAACGATGCTGCATGCAGCTTGTGCACTAATTAGAATTAATTCAGGATTTTTTTTTTTCTGCCTTCAGGAATCTCCGGGTGTAATCTATGAGTTAGCCCTGTTCTTTTTTAATCGATCTCCATGGCATGTTCTGATTGATTTATTTGATCTCTGCACTCTCATTAAAGGTCCACTAACACAAATGTCCCTTTTTCGTAATATACACTCACACTTTTTAGGGGCATAATTAAGCCTGACACACCACTGAGTACATTTAAACTGAATAAACATTCTAATGTCTCAAGCTAATAAAAAAGGTGGATTGTTGAGAGCATGTATGAACTGTGAGTAATATTGCTGGATCAGTAAATGAGTTCCACATTAGATGCCATTTGTGTCCACTATGCAATCACTCATGTACACTCGTGCACATTATGAGGATCTATCCATTACAAAAATCTCGAAACACAGGAAATGAACCTGCTGCATGAATACAGTTGACTGAAAGAACACTCAGCTGAGAGTGTTCACAAAGCAGATAGCATGCGAGCCTGTTATTTCCTGTCTCATGGGGCTAAGCTTTATATTTGAGACTTGAACACAGGTTTAATAAAAAAGAACAAGTATTTGTGCACTAAAATTGTAAAGGAAAGCAGCGACACAATGCCAGTGCTCCTCAGTGGCAGACCGAGGTGTACGACTATCAGCTTGCCGACTGAATTCAGGTTGATAGCTTAGTCATCCGCAGCCAAAAGTCCATGGGAGGTAATTAGCTGAGGGACGGTATAAACTTGCATCACTGTCATTCATAGCAAATGGCAGCCAATCCTGGATGTGTTTGTGTGTGTGTGTGTGTGTGTGTGTGTGTGTGTGTGTAAGAGAGAGAGAGAGAGAGAAAGTTCTGACAGGGGGATGGATAGCTTTGCTTTGAGTGTGCATGCACCAATAGTTCATAAAGAGGCTTTTGACCACATCATGTGTCATGAAGGGGGCACGTGTTTGCTTACTTGCCTCTCTGGTTGGTGGTGACAGTGATAGAAGGTAAGGTAAGTCTGTTGGGTTTTTACACCCGAGCCTAGTGGCTCATCAGGCCAGTGCTTATCCCCGGTCTCCGTAGCGTGAAGCGACTAGGAGTTCAACTCCTCCTGGATGGGACGCTCGTCCATCGCAGGTTACCTTCCCAGTATATTTTACTGGTACCCATTTATACTGCTGGGTGAACAGAGGCACACTTGTGGTTGAGACCTTGCCCAGGGGTCTTAGCACAGTGGGGGTCTCAGTGGGATTTGAACTCATAACCTCCCGATCATGAGCCCAGCACTCTAACCACTGCGCCACCGGTCCCATTTAAGTGATAGGAAAGCAATATTTGATGTTTGGAAATTAGATAAGACTCAATTACAAGGAAACCCAGACCCTCTAAAAATGGGTATGAGGTCTGCGTCTTTCTGAAGTGTTGTTTTATGTTAATGTACTTCATGTTTTTTTTCTACTTTTCTTTATGGATTTTTCATTACCTCTGCCAAGTATGTTATGATTTTGTTGTTGTGTGTGTGTGTGTGTGTGTGTGTGTGTGTGTGTGTGTGTGTGTGTGTGTGTGTGTGTGTGTGTGTTAGCAGGTTTGCTATAGATGTATGTATTTTCATGAACATTTTCAAGCAGGAGAATCAGCCTGCTAAACAAACTGAGTGTCTGCAAATTCCTTGTATCATTGTTTACCGTTGCTCCAATGATTTCAGTGTACAATAACACTCCCTCTTATCTTTACTGGGATGAAACCATGAATCAATAATGTTTACTTTTAATTCGTGTAAAATAGCACTTACTGCGATTGAGACTGGGACACTGCATAATGTAGCCATTTGAAGAAAAAACTAACTTGACATCTTGCATAGAGCCCTGAAAAGACAGTGAGACATACAGACAAAAGACAAAAGATGAAATAATTTTTAAAAGTGAAAATACAGCAGTATGTTAAATGAATGACATTTAATTTGATAGTTGATTAATGATTATTTTCAATATATATTTAATGTGAAATGTGTATCAGTGTAAAAACAGTATATATATATATATATATACACACACACACACACACACACACACACACACACACGCCGACTTACGTTCATCCATTTTACATTTTTTCGGTTTTACGTCAAATTCAAAGTCAAATTTTGAGTTTAGACGTACCTACGTAGTACACTGATGTAATGACGCAATGACGCTGCATTCACTGTTTACAAACTACAGATTGAGTGTGTGTGTATATTATATATATATATATATATATATATATATATATGTGTGAAAATACCGGTTATGTGCAATAAAAACCCCCGCGCACTTTAATCAACCACATCTACCCCACTGACTGTGAACCATATCAACCCATCTACTCTGCACTCAGATACATTACACTTTAATATAGGCCAATCTATAAAGTTGCTCCATTCTTTTCTTTTATTGTTTAGTAATTTATACTATTTATGTATCTATTTATTTATTTACTTATATAATATATATGTATGTGTGTATGTTCGTACTTGTATCTATTTTTGCACCCCCTACTGATAGTACCTCAAGAGCCTGTAACAGTGAATTTCTCCATTGTGAGATGAATAAAGCTGTATCTGTATCTGTATCTGTATCTGTATATATATATATATATAAAGCGTGTTACCCTTGTGTTAAGACGTGGTCTCTGTGATCTTTGTGTTTACACTGTTTTGTGGACTTTTGTAACCCTGAGCAAATCTGGTTGGTCAGAAGTGTAAGCCTACTAGCATGGGTGCAAGTCTCATACACAGAGATGAATTAACTATCTGCTCAGATCAGCACAATCTACCATGCATACTCAGTTACGCAAAGAGAGTTGTAAAATGAATGAAAACCCAAATTCTCAAATTACAGAATAATTACAGATATTTATTATCTTTTAGCAGAATCCTAATAGTGTATACTTATTTTTATATTAATATTCATTAGGATTTGTACTTGTTCTTTGTATGCATCTCTTGAATAAAGTTTACTTATTTACTTACACAAAAGAAAGAACTCTCCGCTTTGCTGGGATTCACGTTAGTGCAGGCTGTGTTCTAAACGAGTTCAACGGCACCCTTGTGCACTTGAAAGACCGGAAGTCTGTATAACCCACAGCAAGTACACTACTTTTGCAAGTACACTACTTTTGCAAGTACACTTCTTTCGGTATTGAGCGCCTCACATATTGTAAGCGTTGATTGGCTGTTTTAAGCTTCATGTAAAGTAACTCGGTATAAATAAGTGACTTATTTGAAATTAATGTTGATATTATTTGATCTTCTTCTTCTTCTTTTCCTTTCGGCTGTTCCCTTCAGGGGTCGCCACAGCAAATGATCTGCCTCCATCTCTCCCTATCATATTTGATATTATTTTACAATGTTATGTTTATAATAATTGATTTAGGGGTGTTTTATGAGATACGGTAATGGTATTTATGGATGTATAGTGCAGTATGAGCATCACACGTCATACGTTATACATCATTGGAACAACTTACGTTCACTTTCAACTTAAGTCCGGCCGTCCGGAACCAATTAAAAACACAAGTCGGGGAGCGTCTGTATATACAGTGGTACCTCACCTTATGAAATTAATCCGTTCCAGCACCTTTTTCAAAACCTGCATTTTTCGTAAGTTGAACCACATTTTACATGTAAAACGCGTGATTCATTCCAAGGCTCCCAATACTACCCCATAAACCCTATATAAATGATAAAAGTAGACCAATTTTGTATGAAAAATGTATGAAATAGGTGTTAAAAGTAAAAGAAAATTATTTGCTTTTTTTTTTATTTATTCTCTTGAACCACCCATGTGACGCCTTAAAGTCTG
This sequence comes from Plotosus lineatus, assembly GCA_024760905.1. Lineage (NCBI taxonomy): Eukaryota > Metazoa > Chordata > Actinopteri > Siluriformes > Plotosidae > Plotosus > Plotosus lineatus. Next base: position 2,012,361 of record CM045738.1, on the reverse strand, counting down.
GGGTTTTCTAATCTGAAGGACCCTCACCCTCCTTCACGAGGTCCTTAAATATTGTTTGTTCCAAAATAATCACCTCCGTCACTGTATCTCCACTTTTAAGATCTCCTTCTGCTTCAATATCGTCCAGATTGTAGAGCGGTTTCGGCCATACTCCTTTGCAATTTCACTCAAACGAATCCTACTTTTTTTTTATCATCTCCTGTTTTACTTTTATTGATAACAGAGTCCGCTTCTTCTTTTCAGTCTCACCGGGGATCACTTTCTTGGGGCTCATGATTAAGAATGAAAAATAACACTGCAATGAAAACACTCAAAAAAACTTACAAACCAACAGTAAAACTGTCCTTCACGCGTGTGTGTCAAACAATGGGTCGAAGGCACACAAAAAGCATTATGGGTACAGTACTGTATTATGGAGATTCAGCTCCCTCTTAGCCAATGGGAGGCCAGCGGGGCGGGGTGTTGGGAGACAACCAATGGGAAAGCAACCCGCACATTGTTTGAATAGCTCATTTGAATTTTTAAGATGGCGCTTTGGTAACGTGAACTTGTTACATATCCAGAGAAAAAAATTTTAGGAAAATGTGTTTTGTAACCTGGATTGTTTGTTTGGTGAGATTTTCGTAAAGTGAGGTACCAATGTGTGTATATATATATATATATATATATATATATATATATATATATATATATATATATATATATATATATATATATATATATATATAAGCAACAGGGCTGTCTCCCTCGTGTCTGTCTTCCTTTTTGTTCTCTCTCTTTTAGTTCTGCTGCCATAGCCAGTCATGCCAAAGTCCCTGCTGCACTCAGAAATAATGTCTTCTATTTCCATTACATGACAGTGAGTCTCTCTCTTTCTCTCTCTCTCTCTCTCTCTCTCTCTCTCTCTCTCTCTGTTTTTACTGAGGTACACATTCTTGTTCTGGATCCTGGTGACCCTAATCCTTCTGCTCTCTGAGTCCTGTGGTGTGTCCTGGTGTGTCCTGGTGTGTTGATACTGGCTGTAGTTCTCATGTTGGAAGACCATCCTTCATGATGATTAATACCCCCATTTCACTGGAGCTCGGAATGCAAGGACCATAGCGGAAAGGCGACTGAGGAATTATCCGGCATAACCACGTTTCAGTGCGGAAAAATCGGCAAAGATCAAAGGATTTGCTCCTGATTCCGCCTATACACACGTGGATTCGACCAAGGAAAATCATTTTCTCATTCATGTTTAAACTTAATAATATGTATATAATGTAACTAAATTTAAAATTTAATATATGTTTGTAATTTGCAATAAGTTTATAATTTGAAATGTGTTTACTACATGTTTATAATTTACAATATATTTAATATATGCTTATAATTTACAAGATGTTACCATATGTTCATAGTTTACAAGATATTTGTTAAAGCAATACATGTTTATTATTTACAAGATTTTTAGAATGTACTGTATGTTTGTCATTTACAAGATGTTTATTAAAGTATTATATGTTTATATTTTACAATATGCTTATAATGCACAATAAATTTAAAATTTCACATATTTTAATATGTTTAATATCAATAATGTCTATATGCTCCTTTTACTTGCAACTCAATAAATCCTTCCAGACTAAAAACCGTGCACACAAGTCCAGATCACGGTGATGAAAAGTGATGTGGCTCTTTTGATGACTGCATCTGGCTCTTAGATAAATCAGATGACCTTTCTTAACATAATAACTAATAATAATTTTGCTGTCAATTAAATAAAAATACAGAAAAAGCCATCAAGTAAAACAAAAACAGATAAATAATTCTCACACAGTTTAATCTCTACATCGATTTTCCCCGCCACTTGTCGCTGTGGCGCGCAGCGGAGAGCCAAGCCTTTCTGTGTTGCAGTGTGTGGGAGGGTCTGATACCTTGAAAACTCTAATTTTATTGGATTATATGCAACAGCCTACGCGAGTTGTTTTGAAGTAAAGAGGTAAATTTACCTAATTTTTGATCAGCTCATTTGTGTTGAGCAAACCCTTTCAACCAAGAAGATGGCAAAAATGGGAAAAAAAATGATGCAGAGTAGGCTAGTGATTACTGAATGAAGATTTGGAAAGACTTGCATGAAGCCAAGCAGAGCTGGCAACCATCTGATTGTCAAAACTTGGAAAGCGCTTTCAGTCACATACCAAACACTGCAGCATGTGAGTCTATGTATGCACATATGCCCTGCAATATACAATAGCTTATTCTATTTGATGGCCAGGTAAAATAAATAAAAAAGCCCTAGTGCTTGATTTCAAGGTGTTAGATTGAGATGCGGTGATGATTTCTGTTCTTCTCCCTTCAGGTTGGTTTACCTATTCGGTGTGTGATGCATTTCATTGCATCATCCGGGCTTTATTCCGATTCCCCAATCCCTCTGATCGAGTCCGTGCTGGATGAAAGCATGCACTTGAGCACGTGTTTAAGACACGCTGATCTCTAAACCCCGTTTTGCATTTGATCATTTATTATAAGGCAGCATGTGCTGCACGCTCTCTACTCCGTCCACGCTCACGTGATCATCGGCATGAGGAGGATGATAAGACGCGATCGAAGTCTCAAGCAAACCACGATCAGCAGTGGATCAGTGAATCAGAAGAAGGTGAAATACTCATGGTGTGTCATAGATGGACTTCGAATGAGTCTGCATGATCATTCTCCTCATGCTGATGATCACATGTGCACGGATGGAGTAGAGAGCACGCTGCACCCACAGCCAAGGTGAGGGGACAAGCACTCAGTCTGATGCTGTTGCTGATGGCGCTGATGGTGTGTGGTGTGTAGAGCAGCTCTCTTTGCTGCTTTTGACCATACGGAAGAGGAGGGAAGACTTGTGGATAAGTTAAGGAACACTTGCGGTATAAAAGGAAACATCCCGGAACCAAAGAGAACATTCTCGGAAAAAATTTCCGTGAACTTTTCATGAAAAATTTCTGTTGGTGGAAAATTTTGGCCTGACAGAAGAGGAGGAATACCTTCAGAATCGTACAGAAGGACATGGAAGATGATGGACTGACTGAGGCACGTTGGAGGATGACTACGGTTTTGCTTCCTCAAGTCTGTCGCGCTCCAGTGAAATAGCGGTATAAAATCTAAATGAACCCAGATGTACACTAACAGACTGTGAAGATGACTTTTCACTGCTGTTCATATTAACTATTTTCCCACTATTATTTAGAGCTTAGAGTAGTATAACCAACTGGCCTACATTTTAGGCTGTAATGAAGTTACTTGTATATGGTATATGTATATGGCCCAAATGAGAATGGGTTTCAATTTTGGACCTGGTTCCCTCAACCGAGGGAGATTTTCTTTCCACTGCCACTATGCGCGACACCTATTTAAGATGTGTAAGTTATATAGAAAAGTGATCAGTGAATTCTAAGCAAATGCCTGAGACACCTCAACTGGCTCCTCTCAAGCCGGAGGAGCATCGGTTCGACTCCAAGCTCCCCCCGGATGGCTAAGCTTCTCACCCGATCTCCTGAGAGCTTTGACACCCTGGAAGCTCATTTCATCCACTTGTATCTGTGACCTTGTTTTTTCGATCAATACCCAAAACTCATGACCATAGCTGAGGGTTGGAACATACAACACCTCTTGACGTAACAATGCTGTGGAAAATGAAGCAGGAGTCCTGATGTGCATTTTTCCCTGCACTTGTCTGGTGAGTCGATGGAAAGATTGCAAAATAGTTATTGTGAACATCATCTACTTCTTTTCATTTTGTCTGTTCCCTTCAGGGGTAGCCACAGCGAATCGTCTGCCTCCATCTCACCCTATCCACTGTATCTTCTACTCTTACTCCAACTACCTTCATGTCCTCCTTCACCACATCCATAAATCTTCTCTTTGGTCTTCCTCTAGGCCTTCTGCCTGGTAGTTCCAGCCTCAGCATCCAAATATACTCACGATCCCTCCTCTGGACATGTCCAAACCATCTCAATCTAGCCTCTCTCACTTTGTCTCCAATACATGTGCTTACATGTGCTGTCCCTCTGATGCACTCATTCCTGATCCTATCCAACCTCGTTACTCCAAAAGAGAACCTCAACATTTCCATCTCTGCTACCTCCAGCTCTGCCTCCTGTCTTTTCCTCATCGCCACTGTTTCTAAACCATACAACATCGCTGGCCTCAACACCGTCTTGTACACTTTTCCTTTCATTCGTGCCGATACCTTCCGATCACACATCACACCGGAAACTTTTCTCCAACCATTCCAGTCTGCCTGCACATGTCCCTTCACCTCATTTCCACACTCTCCATTGCTCTGGATTGTTGAGCCAAGGTACTTAAAATCCCCCACCTTCCTTATTTCTGCCCCCTGTAACCTCACTGTTCCTCTAGGGTCCTTGTCGTTCACACACATGTATTTTGATTTACTGAGGCCAACCTTCATTCTTCTCCTTTCCAGGGCATACCTCCACCTCTCTAGAGTTTCCTGCACTTGTTCTCTGCTCTCAGTACAGATCACAATGTCATCGGAAAACATAGTCCATGGAGATTCTTGTCGAACATTGTGTGTCTGCCTGTCCATCACCATAGCAAACAAGAAGGGGCCCAGAGCTGACCCTTGATGCAGTCCCACCTCCACCTTGAACTCTCTCTGTAACATCGACAGCACACCTCACCACTGTCTTACATCTCTCATACATGTCCTCCACTCTAACATACTTCTCTGCTACTCTAGACTTCCTCATGCAATACCACAGTTCCTCCCTCAGCATCCCGTCATATGCTTTCTCCAGATCCACAAAGGTACAATGCAGTTCCCTATGGCCTTCTCTGTACTTCTCTATTAATATCCTCAAAACAAACATTGTATCTGTGGTGCTCTTTCTTGGCATGAAGCCAAACTGTTATTCACAAATGCTGGCTCTTAGGCTGCCCTTAGTCTAGCTTCCACGATTCTTTCCTATAACTTCATCGTATGGCTCATCAACTTTATCCCTCTGTAGTTACCAGAACTCTGCATGTCTCCCTTGTTCTTAAAATTGGGCACCATCACACTTCTCCTCCATTCCTCTGGCATCATCTCACTTTGTAAGACCTTGTTGAATGTTCTTGTCAGAAAATCTACTGCTACCTCCCCTAGACACTTCCATACCTCCACCGGTATGTCATCAGGACCAACTGCCTTTCCACTCTTCAATGCCCTCCTCACTTTACCCTTACTAATCTTTGCTACTTTCTGGTCATCAACAGTCAGCTCTTCTACTCTTTTTTTCTTTCTCATTTTCCTCATTCATCATCTCTTCAAAGTACTCTTTCCATCTTCCCAGCACACCTCTATCATCAGTCAATACATTTCCCTCTCTGTCCTTAATGACTCTAACTTGCTGCACATCCTTCCCATCTCTATTTCTCTGCTGTGCTAACCTGTATAAATCATTTTCTCCCTTCTTACTGTCCAGCCTATCATACAAGTCATCATACCCTCTGTTTGGCTATTGACAATGCTACATTCGGTTTACGCTGGGTCTCCCTGTACTCCTGTTTACTCTCTTCAGTCCTCTCTATGTCCCACTTCTTCTTAGCTAACCTCTTCCTATGTACACCCTCCTGCACATCCTCATTCCACCACGAAGTCTCCTTATCTACTCTCCTTCCAGAGGACACACCAAGAACTCTCCTACCTGTCTTCCTGATCACATTAGCTGTAGTTGTCCAGTCATCTGGAAGCACTTCCTGACCACCCAAAGCCTGTGTGAAGTCCTCCTTGAAGACAATACAACACTCTTCCTTTTTCAGCTTCCACCACTTTGTCTTCTGCTCTGCCTTTTCCTTCTTCACCTTTCTTACCATCAGCATCATCCTTCACACCAACATCCTTTGCTGTTTGGTAACACTCACCCACTACTACTTTGCAGTCACTGACTTCCTTAAAAATGCATCATCTACACAAGATGTAGTCTACCTGTGTGTTACTACCTCCACCTTTATAAGTCACCCTATGCCCCTGTCTCTTCTGGAAGAAAGTATTCACCACAGCCATTTCCATCTTTTTTTTTGTTTGTTTTAGCAAAAAACAATCAACATCTTTCCTTCTGTGTTCCTGTCCTGAATACCAAAGCTGCCCATCACTTTCTCATCCCCTCTGTTGCCTGCAACAAAATGTCCATTGAAGTCTGCACCAATGACCACTCTTTCACCTCTGGGGGTACTCTGCATCACTTCATCTCACTCACTCCAGAATCTCTCCTCTTCTAGCTCACATCCTGCCTGTGGGGCATAAGCACTAACAACATTGAACACCACACCTTCGATTTCTAACTTGAGACTCATCACTCTGTCTGACACTCTTTTCACTTCTAGAACATTCCTGACAAACTCGTCTTTCAAGATGACTCCTACTCCATTTCTCTTCCCATTCACACCATGATAAAAAACAGCTTAAACCCTGCTCCTAAGCTTCTAGCCTTGCAACCTTTCCACCTGGTCTCCTGAACACACAGCAAGTCTACCGTCCTCCTCTGCATCATGTCAGTCAGCTCTCTACTTTTTCCTTTCATAGTTCCAACATTTAAAGTCCCTACTCTCAGTCCTAGACTCGTGCCTTTCCTCTTCTCTCTCTGCCTATGGACACACCTCCTGCCTATCCTTCTTCAACCTCTCCTTCTTTGACCTCTCCTTCTTTGACCTCTCCTTCTTCGACCTCTCCTTCTTCGACCTCTCCTTCTTCGACCTCTCCTTCTTCGACCAACAGTAGTCCAATTTTCATCAGCAGCCTGTTGGTTGACAGCACTGATGGCAGTCGTTGTTAACCCAGTCCTTAACCAATCCGGTATGAAATTTGTCTTGACGGTTCGCATTCTTTCTTTTGGTAAAAGTTTTACGCCGGATGCCCTTCCTGTCGCAACCCTCTACATTTATGTGGGCTTTGGACTGGTGTGAGGATAGAAACTTGTTTGTGTCCATCCTCACGGCTGCATTTAGTTGTTGAGAACATAATGGGAGATAAAGGAAATGGTATTCCTTCCAGTTAAAAAAACAAGTAGAAAATATGCTAAAAAGCAAACACAAGTTTTGTTTACCACTAGCTTTTAGATTGACATACCTAAACAGCAAATAGTCATGATAGTGCCCATGTGCAGAAGAAATCTCACTGACACAGTAGGTGGAGCTTGGGATTTATTTATTTATTTATTAACCTTAATTCAAAGAGCTCATGTGTTACTACTGCTAGGCACCTTGAGTCATCAGCCGGGTCCATCCGTCTACAGACATTTCATCCTTTAACTCGAAATGTTCTCAGGATGGTGAGACAGTAGACGTTGATCAATCCTGTACTCTCGACGACCAGGCTTCCAGCTACTGTCATTCCTTTGGAGCCAGAGCCAACAGGATGCTCTCTCTGCTGCTTGAGCCATGTTGTTTATTGCTCTTTTCCTGTCTCTACCTTTTATTCCTAAGGCTGCCATCATCTTCCAGCAGGACACTGCTGGGAAACCATGTGCTCCTACTTCAACCGGAAAGCTCCATGCTTGCTATCCAACAGCTCATCATACTTTGTAAGCTTCCTCTCATGTGCTTCTTGACATCTGATTTCCCATGGTACTGTTAATTCAATAAGAAGTAGTTTCCTTGTGCTCTTCAGTACAGTCCTGTTGAGGAAAAACACTGTGGGATCCCTAGCCACCTTCTAAGGTATTTGTTGATATTTATTGATGATTTACAAAGTAATGTCATACAGCATCAATGTCCACTTATTCTGGGTAGAAGTCCATGTTGGCAGATCCAGGCTTTATAGTTCCCAGGCAACTCTGACTTGTCTATATTCACCAGAACTTCTACTGTTTGTTGTTCCAGATGTTTGTTATTCTTAATGTCTCTCAGACGAGCATCATACCATTTCCCCAAGCACTTAATTGGCTTCTCCATGATGGAATGAATCTGTTCATCTTGGATCTTCAAGGAAACTTCTCTGTGATTTTTGCCTTTTTTTTTGTCACAATACACCTTGATTTGGCAGGTTTGAACTTCATCCTAGCCCATGTGGCGGTTTCTTCCAGTGCCTGGAGCAGCCATCTAGCTTGGACATGCGATGTAGTTGTGATGGTTATAATACAATAAGATGATCTCTTTTTATCTGTTCTAAGTCTTTAAGTTACATTAAAACAGATAAACAGAACATATACAATAGATGTTTAAGATGTATTTTACTGTTTTGAGGACGCATGTACTGGACTTTACACTCTGGTTTCAATAGTACAACAGCTTATGATATCACATTGCTTTGATTTTGCTACAATAGCAGTGAGTGTTTTTTTTTTTTTAATCAACTTTTTGATTGAAGTTTATGGAAGTGAATAAAAGCATATGCAGTGCAGAGAATGTTGAAAATCATGTTTTTCTTTCCTTTGGAAGTCCAGTAGTAAATCCAGTAGTAAATGCTTCCTGTCCTGAATTCTGCACTCACAACACTTCACAAATCAAACAAAAAAAAAATAAAAATCGGTTTAACAGCTCTTCTTGTCACAGCTTCAGGAATAGTGCAGCAAAGAAACTGAATAAAAAAAGGACTCAATTCACTATCATTTTCATATTACTGAACTGCAATGCTGAAAAGTACCTTTTCAGGCATCTGTCTGTTTTCTGCCATAAGCTTTTAAAAGACAGAGATTGACTCAAATATATACGTAACAGATGCAGAGCAAAATGTAATCATCTGTGATTGTGAGAATCACCCCGCGCTTCCTCTGCAATCGCTTCATCAGAGTACACAAGAATGGGGAGGATGTGAAAGGATCTGAATGTACAGAAACATGGCAGGCCTGATGGTCTTTTCTTCAGTAATCAGGCTGAGCGCAGCTACATGTTCATGATAAAGTGACTGATTTCTCTGACACTTCAAGCTTCCTGCTGGATGGGACAATGGGAAAGGACCGTGATAATAATGGGGGTATAATAAGTGGCATATGAATTTGACTCAATAATACACACAGATCTTAATGCTAATATGTAAATTATTTGTGAGTTATCACCACATAATTTACCTTAACATAACTTAGCTTTTTAAATTTATATATATATATATATATATATATATATATATATATATATATATATATATATATATATATATATATATATATATATATATATATATAGAGAGAGAGAGAGAGAGAGAGAGAGAGAGAGAGAGAGAGAGAGAGAGAGAGAGAGAGAATCTGATGTGAGGGGCAGTGGTGGTCTAGTGATATAGGGTGCTGGATCGCTGATCAAAAGGTTGGGGGTTCGAGTCCCACTCTCCACAAGGTTGTCACTGCCCCCCCAGTGCAGCTAACTGGGTTATCAAAGGCGGGCCATGTCTCTCACTGTCTATGGTGAACCTTATAAAAGAACCATTGCTGACTTTCATAAAGAGTAGGCTGCAACGTATATATATATATATATATATATATATTCACCGAACACTTCTTTAGTGAAAAATAAAATATGATTTTTTTTTTTTTCAAATTCAAGACATAGGTATATGTTTTTACTTCAGCACCAAAATGAACCGTGCATTAACATCACTGTGTTCAAGGGACAAAAGTTGATCCTACTTTCCAAATCATGCATATAGGACGCTGACTAGCATCATGTTCCGTTATACTGTATATGTGAATACATGTTTTACATATTCATCCAACACCTTTTTTTTTTTTTTTTGCTCAACATAGTATGGATTAAAGCATTAACAAAGAAATCACACGACGTACCACCACAACAGTCACAATTCGACTACTGAGCACACCAAATTTCCTGCAGCACAGATTGTAATGTAGCGTGATCACCTGCAGCCAGTGATGCCCAAGCAGGGTGTCGTCATGAATATGAGTCGGGAGTGTGTCTTGACCTCCACCGAACCCCTAAGACTGACTCACCAAACCCCTCGGGTTCGATCAAATCCAGGTTAAGAATCACTGCTCTAAAGTTAAGAAATGCTAAACCATCAGTGTTCGGTGGGAGTACAAGATACGCCATGTAAGGATCAGAGGGGGTAAAGATGACTACAGCAGACAGCTAGAATGGAAACTCCAGCATAAAAACATGACGCTTTTAATGGTGTGAACACCATTACTAGTTTCAGGTTATCTAACAGCAGAGGAGCAGAGGACAGCAAGGACAAGGCCAACGAACTGGATGTTTTTAACAGATTTAACACTGCAATTACTGTTCAAACTCTTTCTAACTTGTCATGGGAAAGCCTGGAAGCCCCTGCAATGCCACTCTCCCTCACGCCTTACTGCACCTTTGGCCTCTGTGACATGACACACCTGTGACCTGACAACCCGCCCCCCCCAACCTCTCTTGTCAACTTCACCTAAGATCAGACAAAGCAGCAGGACTGGATGGGGCAAGCACCCATAGCCTCAACACCTGTGCCCACCAGAGTTTTAGAGTCTTACAGGACATATTCATGATGTGCCTGAGTCTACATAGGGTTCCAGTGCGGTGGAACAGACACCATGTTAAGCCCCTGGTTTACAGACCTGTGGCACTGGATTCACATGTCATGAAGACCCTTGATGAGGGACTCATACTGGATCAAGTCTAAGACATGGTTAGACCATAACTGGATCCCCTTCAGTTTGCTTGCTAGCCTTGTCCTGAAGTTGAGAATGCCATTATCTTCATGCTTTACCATGTCTACATTCTCCTTGACCAGTCAGCAAGCACTCTGAGGGTAAAATGTTTCACTTTTTAAGTGTGTTCAACACCATCTGGCTGGCCCTCCAGGGTGACAAGCTGACAGCCATGCAGGAGGATGCCTCTCCTGTGTCTTGGATTGTGGACTATCTGACTGGAAGACTATAATATGTGCACTTACAGCACTACATGTCTCACACACTGGTCAGCAACACCGGAGCACCACAAAAGACCGTCCTCTCCCCTTTCCTCTTCACCTTCTACACAACGGATTTCAGTTATTGCACAGAGACCTGCCATCTTCAGAAGTGATCTGATAACGCTGCTGTAGCTGGATGCATCAGTGCAGGTGAATAGATGGAATATCAGGCTGCTGTGGATTCCATCATAACATGGTGTGAGCAGAATCATCTGCAGCTTAATGTGACAAAGACTAAGAAACTGACTGTGGATTTCAGGAGATCCAAAACACCACCAAACCCATTTTCCATTCATGGTGTCAATGTGAAAATGGTGGAGGACTGAAAAATACCTTAGAGTTCATATTGCCAATAAACCGGACCGGATTAAAAACACTGCTGCACCTTACAAGAAGGGCCAGTTATTTCTATTTTTGAAGAGGTCAATTTGATTTAACATCTGTCGGCAGTGTGAGTTGGGTGGCAGCCGAAGGCATGGGTTCTGTCGGACTGATCCTCGGCTGCTTACTCTGACCTTCGGGACATGGAATGTCACCTCTCTGGCGGGAAAGGAGCCCGATTTGGTGCGTGAGGTGGAGAGATACCGACTAGATATAGTCGGGCTCACCTCAACGCATAGCTTGGGCTCTGGAACCATCCATCTCGAAAGAGGCTGGACCTTCTTCTATTCTGGAGTTGCTCATGGGGAGAGGGGCGAGCCGGTGTGGGTATTCTTGTTGCCCCCGTCTCGGTGCCCAAATGTTGGGGTTCTCCCGGTTGGCGAAAGGGTAGCTTCCCTCCGTCTTCGGGTGGGGACGGGTCCTGACTGTTATTTGTGCTTATGCACCAAATGACAGTTCAGAGTACCCACCCTTTTGGAGTCTTTGGGGGTGTTGGAGAACGCTCCCTCGGGAGACTTCGCCGTTGTCTTAGGGGAGACTTCAACGCCATGTGGGCAACGATAGTGTGACCTGGAAGGGTGTGATCGGTAGATGCGGCCTCTCCAGTCTGAATCCGAATGGTGTGTCGTTGTTGGACTTCTGTGCTCGTCATAGTTTGTCTATCACTTACGAACACCATGTTAGATTTATAAGGGTGTCCATAAGTACTTGGCACCAGGACACCCTAGGTCGCAGTTCGATGATTGACTTTGTAGTCGTGTCATCGGACTTGGACCATATGTTCTGGACACTCGGGTGAAGAGAGGAGCTGAGCTGTCTACCGATCACTACCTGTGGTGAGTTGGCTTCGGTGGTGTGGGAGGTTGCCTTCCAGACCTGGCAGGCCCAAGCGTGTAATCAGGGTCTGCTGGGAACGTTTGGCGAGCCCCTGTCCGAGAGGCCTTTAACTCCCACCTCCGGCAGAGCTACAAACCACGTTCGGAGGAGGCGGGGGACATGGATCTGAATGGGCCATGTTTGCGTGCCTCCATTGCTGAGGCGGCAGCCCATGGCTGTGGCCGTAAGGTCGTCGGTGCTTGTCGTGGGCGGTAATCCCGAACCCGGTGGTGGACAGCTGCGGTGAAGGGGCCGTCCAGCTGAAGAAGGAGGCCTGCTCGGGTTTTATTAGCCTGTGGGACTCCTGAGGCAGCAAGCGGTACCGGCAGGCCAAACGTGCTGCAGCCGAGGCTGTCGCAGATGCAAAATCTCGGGCGTGGGAGGAGTTCGGTGAGGGCCTGGAGAGTGATTATCAGTTGGCCTCAAAAGGTTCTGGGGCCACCATCCGACGCCTCAGGAGGGGGAAGCAGTTCTTCACAAACACTGTTTACGGTGGAGGTGGGAAGCTGCTTACCTTGACTGGGGATGTTGTTGAGAGGTGGAGGAATACTTTGAGGACCTTCTCAATCCCACCAACACGCCCTCCGTGGAAGAGGAAGACCCTGGGGGTTCGGGTGAGGGTCCGCCCATCACTGGAGTGGAGTCACTGAGGTTGTCAAAAAGCTCCTCGGTGAGTCGAGCTCCGGGGTTGGACGAGATCCGCCCGGAATACCTCAGGACTCTGGATGTTGTAGGACTGTCTTGGTTGACACGTCTCTGCAACATCGCGTGGTCATCGGGGGCTGTACCTCTGGATTGGCAAACTGAGGTGGTGGTCCCAATTTTTAAGAAGGGGACCGGAGGGTGTGTTCCAATTATCGGGAATTACACTCCTCAGCCTACCTGGTAAAGTCTATGCAGGGGTACTAGAGAGGAGGATCCGACCGATAGTCGAACCTCGGATTCAGGAGGAACAATGTGGTTTTTTCGTCCTGGCCTTGAGCACTCTTGACCAACTCTATACGCCTCCACAGGATTCTGGAGGGGGCATGGGAGTTTGCCCAATCTGTCCACACATGTGCTTTGTGGATTTGGAGAAGGCTTTCGACCGTGTCCTCGAAAGATCTTGTGGGGCGTGCTCGAGAGCAATGCTGGCGTTCGGATCCGCTGCTCTGAGCTATTCGTCGGCTGTATCACCGGAGCCAGAGTTTGGTCCAGTATTGGTAACAGCAGCTCGGAGGGAGTTAGAGTCCGCCAAGGCTGTCCTTTGTCACCGATTCTGTTCATAATTTTTATGGACAGAATTTCTGAAAGCGCAGTCGGCGATGAGGGTTCTGGTTCGTGGCCATCGGATATCATCTCTGCTTTGTGCGGATGATGTTGTCCTTTGGCTTCATCAAGTCGGGCCTCCAGCTCTCATTGGAGCGATTCGCAGCTGAGTGTGAAGCAGCCGATGAAGATCAGTACCTCCAAGTCCGAGGCCATGGTTCTCAGTCGGACAATGGTGGAATGCACCCTCTGGAGTCGGGATGAGGTCCTGCCCCAAGTGGAGGAGTTTAAGTATCTTGGGGTCTTGTTTACGAGTGAGGAGGATGGAGCGAGAGATCGACAGGACGGATCGCTGCAGCCTCTGCTGTTAAGCGGTGCCTGTACCGGTCCGTCGTGGTGAAAAAGGAGCTGAGCCGCAAGGCGAAGCTCTCAATTTACCAGTCGATCTACGTTCCAACCCTCACCTATGGTCACGACTTTGGGTAATGACCGAAAAGAACAAGATCACGGATACAAGCGGCTGAAATGAGCTTCCTTCGCCGGGTGGCGGGTTCTCCTTAGAGATAGGGTGAGAAGCTCCGCCATCCGGGGAGAGCTCGGAGTAGATCCGCTGCTCCTCCGCATTGAGAGGGGCCAGTTGAGGTGGCTCGGGCATCTGGTTAGAATGCCCCCCCGACGCCTCCCTGGTGTGGTGTTTCGGGCATGTCCAACCGGGAAGAGACCCCGGGGTCGACCTAGAACACGCTGGAGGGACTATGTCTCTCGGCTTGTCTGGGACCGCCTCGGTGTCCCCCCCGGGAGAGTTGGAGGAAGTGGCTCGGGAGAGGGATGTCTGGACCTCTTTGCTAAGGTTGCTGCCCCCGCGACCCGACCCCGGACTAAGCGGAAGAAGATGAGATGAGATGAGATGAGATCTGTCGGACACAACTCAGCATGTTCGATGAGTCTGTTGTGGCCAGTGCTGTCATCTATGCTGTTGCATGTTGGGGAAGTAGGTTGAGGGCTGCAGATGCAAACAGATAAAAAAAAAAAAAGATTCACGAGGCCAGTAACATTGTGGGGATGGAACTGGACTCTCTAATGGTGATGTTGTAGAGTGATGCAAAATAAGGCTGTTCAAAATAAGGGTGATACGGAATAATGCCTCCTATCCGCTTCACAACCTGTTGACCAGTATGAGGAACATATACAGTGAGAGATACCAAATGCTCTTCTGACCAATGCAGGAACTCAGTCCTACCTGTGAACATTAAGCAGTAGACTACAACATATAACAGCCACATCTACTGTTATACATTTATACCCCCATTTCACTGGAGCACGGCAGACTTACCAAAGCAAAAATGTTGTCATCTGCAAATATTCTGCAATTATTTCCTCATCTTCCATGTTATTCCGTCTGATTCTGTAGTTATTCCTCAAGTCTTCCTCCACTTCTGTATGCTTGTGGCAGGCCAGAATATTCAATGAATGTGCTTTTGAATATGCTCAAAAACACGTTCATGGAAAAAAAATCTGTGAGTGTTCTGTGGGGTCACTTTAGCGTACAATGCCGTACCTGTTCCGCACATGCTATAAATGTTCCGAGAGTGTAAGAATTTCCACTTTTCCATAGGATTTTCACCCATTTTCAGTGTAAAAATGCCAAAGCTCTTCTGGAGACTGTGTTCCGCGCTTTTCCGCTATGCGATCCTTGCATGCCGTAGTCCAGTGAAACGGGGGTATAAGAATTTCCACTTTTCCGTATGATTTTCAGGATTCAGAATTCCGGATTTGTAATAGCCATTTGTGCTTTTACACATCTCCCCCTCATGCCGGTCCCAAGCCCGGAGAAATGCGGAGGGTTGTGTCAGGAAGGGCATCCGACGTAAAACCAATGCCAAACTTTTATGATGCAAATAAGAAGTATTAACCCCATACCGGATCGGTCGAGGCCTGGGTTAACAATGACCGCCATCAGTGCTGTCAATCAACAGGGTGCTGATGGAAATTGGACTACTGTTCGTCGAAGACGTCGAAGAAGGAGAGGTGGGAGGCGTGTCCGTAGGCAGAGAGAGAAGAGGAAAGGCATGAGTGTAGGACTGAGAGTGGGGACTTTGAATGTTGGAACTATGCAAAGAAAAGGTAGAGAGCTGGCTGACATGATGCAGAGGAGGAAGGTGGACATACTGTGTGTTCAGGAGACCAGGTGGAAAGGTAGCAAAGCTAAAAGCTTAGGAGCAGGGTTTAAGCTATTTTATCACGGTGTGGATGGGAAGAGAAATGGAGTAGGAGTCATCTTGAAGGAGGAGTTTGTCAGGAATGTTCTAGAAGTGAAAAGAGTATCAGACAGAGTGATGAGTCTCAAGTTAGAAATTGAAGGTGTAATGCTCAATGTTGTTAGTGCTTATGCCCCACAGGCAGGATGTGAGCTAGAAGAGAAGGAGAGATTCTGGAGTGACTTAGATAAAGTGATGCAGAGTACCCCCAGAGGTGAAAGAGTGGTCATTGGTGCAGACTTCAATGGACATGTTGGTGCAGGCAACAGAGGGGACAAGGAAGTGATGGGCAGGTTTGGTATCCAGGACAGGAACGCAGAAGGACAGATGTTGATAGATTTTGCAAAAAGGATGGAAATGGCTGTGGTGAATACTTTCTTCCAGAAGAAACAGGAGCATAGGGTGACTTATAAAAGCGGAGGTAGGAGCACACAGGTAGACTACATCTTGTGTAGGCGATGTAATTTGAAGGAAGTCAGTGACTGCAAAGTAGTAGTGGGAGATGTTAGGGAAGCCGAGGGGCTAGCCTAAGAGTCAGGGTCCCCGGTGTGTACCGGTGCGCCCCGTTGTGCACGGTCCTTCCCCCACGTCATTCAGGCCCCCCAGGGGACCAGCCATCCACGAAGCAAGTTGACCCCCAGCCATAGGTTGGGGTTGAGCCAGACTTGGGGCAATTTCGAGTTTGGTTATCGATAAGGAGAAGTGAAGTGTATTTTGGGTTGCTAGAAGGGGACCATGGGGTGTGCTCCCCTAGGTTATCCAGCAGAGGGCAGGCTAAGGCCACGTGGAAGAGGGGGAATTGGGCCTGGGTCGAGGTTGGGGTTAAGGTTTGGGCTTGGGGTTAGGGGCTAGAGGTTAAGGTTAGGGTTGGGGTTAGGGTCAGGGTATAGGTTTGGGGTATGGAAGGTTAAGGTTAGGGTTGGGGTTGGGGTAGGATATAGGTTTGGGGTTAGGGGCTCGAGGTTAAGGTTAGGGTTGGGGTCAGGGTATAGGTTTGGGGTTAGGGGCTAGAGGTTAAGGTTAGGGTTTGGGTTGGGGTCGGGGCATCGGTTTGGGAGTTGGGGCTGGGGCTGGGGTTTCGGTTTGGAGCTCCTGGTTTGGGGCTTGGGTCAGGCTCAGTTAGGCTGAGATGTTCGGGGAGCCAAAAGGCTAGCCTGAGAATCAGGGTCCCCGGTGTGTACCCGCGCGTCCCGCCGTGCCCGGTCCTCACCCTACGTCATTCGGATTCCCCCATGGATCCATCATCCACGAAGTAGCCCTGGGGGTTTAAGTTATGGAGGTTTCCTCTATAAGAGATAAGTACTTACCTAGATGAGGGAAAAAGGGAGGTCTGGTGTGTTTCATTGAGTCCTGTAGGATGTGTTACATATTTTTTGACCCATGCAACCTCTCTTTTTATTCTTTCTCCCCAGGTCCACGAAGGATTAGCCTGTAGGCCTGTCACGGACATTGCCCCTGGTCCGTGTGAGGTGAAGTGTTTGTAGAGATGTCTGTTTAAATGTTTCCGTCGAACTATGTTGTACCTGTGTTGATTCATTCTGGTTGCGATAGTGTTTCGTGTTTGGCCCACATATTGTAGTCCGCAGATGGCACAGGTTATGACATAGATGCAATTCTTTGGAAGGGGACTTATGCTGGGGTCTGCCTTGAATAATTGTTTTGTGTTGTGGTTTCTTAGAAATTTTTTTGCTTTGTATTCCGGGCATAATCTGGTATTCCTCGAGGGAATGATTGGTTTCAATTTTGACTGAATCAGCAGGTCACCGAGGTTTTTGTGTCTTTTATAGGCCGAGATGACCCTATAGTCCCCGAGTATTCCCGTACCTGATATATGCAGATCATAATTGTGTTTGATCCTGTTGTGTAGTTTAGTGTGTGGCATCGTGTAGGTTGTGACGAGTGGCAAGATTGTGTTTTTTTTCTCTTTGTTTTTTGTGTTTAAAAGTATTTAGAACCTGTCTCAGAAAGGATCTGGAGTAGCCCCTAGGCCTCAAGGCCCTGAACAGGATGCCCGTGGCCTCCCAGAAGTCCTTCCGTCGAGAGCAGATCCTGTTGAATCGAATTAACTGGGATTTCACTAAACCTCTGAAGGTATGTTTAGGATGTAAACTATTTTTTTGTAATAACTGGTGGGTGTCTGTTTCTTTGAAGTATACTTTTGTGTCTAGCCTGTGGGTCGTGTTGAAATCGGGGCCTTTGAACGTCGTCGTGTCCAGAAAGTTTACGGTGTGCCGATCCCTAGTGTGTTTAATTTTTATGGAAGGATGATGTGTGTTCAAGATGCTAGTGAAGTCCTCGACCGTGTCCTCGGAGTCTCCCCAAATTCCCCATATATCGTCCAGATATCTAAAATATTGTACGGGTTTGATGGGACAGGTCGCTAAGGCTGTTTCCTCCCAATCTGCCATATAGATATTTGCATAGGAAGGGGCAAACTTTTTGCCCATCGCTGTGCCCTTGACCTGCAGGTAGTACTTACCATCGAATTTGAAATCATTACGTTTTAGGTTGATCTCGAGGAGACGGAGAATGTGATCGTCCGGTCTGCTTTCGTCCGGGTATTTGAGAAACCAGGCTTTGACTGCTTTTAAGCCGGCTTCGATGTCTATGTTGGTATAGAGGCTGTCGATGTCGATTGTGAAAAGAAACGATTGGGTTGTAATTTGAATCTGTCTGACTTTGTTGATAAAGTCGTACGTGTCTTTAATATAACTGGGGTGTCTATTGGATATGGGATTTAGGTAATAATCTATGAATTTCGGCAAATTTATATGTGTCACTGTTGCAGTCTGACACTATGGGTCGTCCGGGAGGGATTATATGGGGGATGCTCCAGGACGCCGGGTCCTTGTGGATTTTAGGTAGCAAGTAAAAGCGACGTGGCCGTGATCCGATCGTGTCGAGGAGATATGTTTTTTGTTTTCTGCTGAGGAAATTTTTGTCGAATAGGTCGATTATAATCTGTTTAACCATAGGGATCGTGTGTGGAAAAATGGGCTCCTCTATGTTTTTGTAATGTTCGATTTTAGATAATTGTCTCTGGGCCTCCCACTGGTACTGTGTCCTGTCCATTATCACTATCGAGCTGCCCTTGTCCGCAGGTTTGATCACTATATTCTTGTTCTTCAATAGTGTAAATAGGGCCTTGACTTCAGAACTATTGAGGTTAGGTCGAGTGTTATCGTGCCAATTGAGTGACCGTGTTGCGTGGAGGTTAGCCCTGATAAATTTTCTGACTTGTGGTGGTACCTGGCTTAGTTTAGGTGTCCAGTTTGAGGCGTGTGTGAAGGGGCATTTCTGGGTCCCTGTTTTGTGTTCGAAGAAAGAGGCCAGTAGGACTCTCCTATGGAAAGTTTGGAGGTTGAATAGAGTTTGTGATTTTCTATCTTTGTCCAAGTTGAGTGAAGGGATGAATTTGAGGCCTCTGTTCAAGAGGGTCTCTTCGTCTTTGGACAATCTAAAGGATCGAGATAGATTGATGATGTTACGGGGCCCGTTCCCGAGATTTGGGCATTTCGGGCCTACCAGTTTAAAAATCCCAGCCAATGGTTTAGGATGGATTTCGCTGTCTCCGGGGTCCAGTGGACGTTATCCGAGGTCATGTTAAATTGTATGTGTGGTAATGGCGGAAAGTGGTTGTTTATTTTTCGAATACTTTTGTTTATGGCCTCCAAATTGATTCTTTCTACCGGTGTCAGTTTCCTGGAATAATTTAGTATGGGGATCCAGATCTCCGCCATCGGGAATTTACTCTTGGCCTTTTTGAGTGCCATTTGAAATTGTTTGAAGAATGTTTTTCTCGGTGATTGTGATCTGTGGTTGATTCCGAAAGCCATAATCACCGTTTCTACCTGCGTACTAGGTTGGATCTTATCTAGGAGGGCGGCCGCATGTCTAAATGTAGCCCCCAGGTACGATTCTATTTGGAGTTCCGGGTCGGCATATCTCTGGATTTTGCCTAAGTTTGAGTCCCCCAATATTAATTTCTTGTGTGTTATCCTTAAGGACCAATCGTTTATTTTTCTTAGGGTTCATTCATGTCTGTTTGGCTGAAAGCCTGCGACGGGCATGCCCGGAGTAGTCTCTGTGTCATCGGTTGTTACGGGTTGCCCTGGGGGGACCGGACATTCGGGGAATTCACTGTCGGAGGCTTCGCTAGCGGAGGCTCCGCTGACGGAGGCTTCGCTGTCGGAGGATTCGCTGTCGGAATCCGTGTCGGAGGGGGTGTGTTGTTGTAGTATGGGCTCCTGCTGTTCAGTTATCTCCCTCAGGGTGACTGTTTGGGGAGGGTCATGTACCAACACTGTGTGGGTAATTTGTCGGATATTTTGTTCTGGCATTATGTTTTTGTCGTTTTTCTGTTTATCGGTCTGGGTGGCATTCGTTCGGGTGGATTGGACTTCAATGGACATTCTGGAGTGACTTAGATGAAGTGATGCAGAGTACCCCCAGAGGTGAAAGAGTGGTCATTGGTGCAGACTTCAATGGACATGTTGGTGCAGGCAAAAGAGGAGACAAGGAAGTGATGGGCAGGTTTGGTATCCAGGACAGGAATGCAGAAGGACAGATGTTGATAGATTTTGCAAAAAGGATGGAAATAGCTGTGGTGAATACTTTCTTCCAGAAGAAACAGGAGCATAGGGTGACTTATGAAAGCGGAGGTAGGAGCACACAGGTAGACTACATCTTGTGTAGGCGATGCAATTTCAAGGAAGTCAGTGACTGCAAAGTAGTAGTGGGTGAGAGTGTTGCCAAACAGCATAGGATGGTGGTATGCAGGATGACGCTGATGGTGAGGAAGGTGAAGAAGGCAAAGGCAGAGCAGAAGACAAAGTGGTGGAAACTGAAAAAGGAGGAGTGTTGTGTTGTCTTCAAGGAGGGGTTGAAACAGGCTTTGGGTGGTCAGGAAGTGCTTCCAAATGACTGGACAACCACAGCAAATGTGATCAGGGACACAAGTAGGAGAGTACTTGGTGTGTCCTCTGGAAGGAAAGTAGATAAGGAGACTTGGTGGTGGAATGAGGAAGTGCAGGAGTGTGTACAAAGGAAGAGGTTAGCTAAGAAGAAGTGGGACATAGAGAGGACAGATGAGAGTAAACAGGAGTACAGGGAGTCACAGCGTAAGGCGAAAGTAGCAGTGGCTAAGGCCAAACAGAGGGCGTATGATGACTTGTATGATAGGTTGGACACTAAAGAGGGAGAAAATGATCTATACAGGTTGGCACAGCAGAGAAATAGAGATGGGAAGGACGTGCAGCAAGTTAAATTGATAAAGGACAGAGAGGAAAATGTATTGACTGATGACAGAAGTGTGCTGGGAAGATAGAAAGAGTACTTTGAAGAGCTGATGAATGAGGAAAATGAGAGAGAAAAAAGAGTAGAAGAGGTGACCATTGAGGAGCAGGATGTAGCAAAGATCAGTAAGGGTGAAGTGAGAAGGGCATTGAAGAGGATGAAGAATGGAAAGGCAGTTGGTCCTGATGACATACCTGTGGAGGTATGGAAGTGTCTAGGAGAGGTAGCAGTAGATTTTCTGACAAGAACATTCAACAAGGTCTCAGAGAGTGAGCAGGTGCTTGTGCCCATTTTAAAGAACAAGGGAGACGTGCAGAGCTGTGGCAACTACAGAGGGATAAAGTTGATGAGCCATACGATGAAGTTATGGGAAAGAATAGTGGAAGCTAGACTAAGGGCAGAGATCAGCATTTGTGAACAACAGTTTGGTTTCATGCCAAGAAAGAGCACCACATATACAATGTTTGCTTTGAGGATGTTAATAGAGAAGTACAGAGAAGGTCAGAGGCAACTGCATAGTGCCTTTGTGGATCTGGAGAAAACATATGAGAGGGTGCTGAGAGAAGAACTGTGGTATTGCATGTGGACGTCTGGAGTGGCAGAGAAGTATGTTAGAGTGGTGCAGGACATGTATGAGAGATGTAAGACAGTGGTGAGGTGTGCTGTCGGTGTGACAGAAGAGTTCAAGGTGGAGGTGGGACTGCATCAAGGGTCAGCTCTGAGCCCCTTCTTGTTTGCTATGGTGATGGACAGGCTGACAGACGAGGTGAGACAAGAATCTCCATGGACTATGATGTTTGCAGATGACATTGTGATCTGTAGTGAGAGCAGAGAACAAGTGCAGGAAAATCTAGAGAGGTGGAGGTATGCCCTGGAAAGGAGAGGAATGAAGGTTAGCCTCAGAAAATCAGAATACATGTGTGTGAATGAGAAGGACCCAGGAGGAACGGTGATGTTACAGGGAGCAGAGATAATGAAGGTGGAGGATTTTAAGTACTTAGGCTCAACAATCCAGAGCAATGGAGAGTGTGGAAAAGAGGTGAATAAGCGTGTGCAGGCAGGCTGGAATGGTTGGAGAAAAGTGTCTGGTGTGATGTGCGATAGGAGAGTGTCAGCAAGAATGAAGGGAAAAGTGTACAAGACGGTGGTGAGGCCAGCGATGTTGTATGGCTTAGAAACAGTGGCGCTGAGGAAAAGGCAGGAGGCAGAGCTGGAGGTAGCGGACATGAAAATGTTGAGGTTCTCTCTGGGAGTAACGAAGATGGATAGGATCAGAAATTAGTATATCAGTGGGACAGCCCATGTAAGATGTTTTGGAGACAAGGTCAGAGAAGCTCGATTGAGATGGTTTGAACATGTACAGAGGAGGGATAGTGAGTATATTGGCAGTAGGATGCTGAGGTTGGAATTACCAGGCAGAAGGCCTCGAGGAAGACCAAAGAAGAGATTTATGGATGTGGTGAAGGAAGACATGAAGGTCGTTGGAGTCAGAAAAGAAGATGCAGAGGACAGGGTGAGATGGAGGCGGATGATTTGCTGTGGCGACCCCTGAAGGGAGCAGCCGAAAGTAAAAGAAGAATTTGTGCTTTTACACACATGGGAATTCTTGTGCAGTTGTTCAAGGAGACAATATACTGTGGTGACCCCTGAAGGGAAAAGCCGAAAGGAAAAGAAGAACATGAAGAAGAAGAAGATACAGTGGTACCTCACTTTACAGAATGAATCTGTTCCAAAGCCTATTTCGTAATCTGCATTTTTCGTAAATTGAACCGCATTTTACATGTAAAACGCATGATTCGTTCCAAGGCTCCCAATACTATCCCCTAAACCCTTTAAAAATTATACAAGCATACCTTTTAAGACCTCCTTCTGCGTCAATATCATACCGATGATAGATGGGTGTGGCCATGTTCCTTTGTGATAGCACTCGAGCCCGTTTCTTCTCACTTGCACCGGAAATCACACGAGCATGTGCATGTGTGTGTGTGTATGTGTGTGTGTGTGTGTGTGTGTGTGTGTGTGTGTGTGTATTTACCGTATCTTCTGAGTAGAGTTATAATCTTGAAAATGTTTATGGAAGGTTAAAAGCCTGAGTGAAGAAATAAAACATAAAACAGTAACTCTGTCCTTTACACGAAAAGCATCATGGTAGATTCAGCTCCATAATAGGCAAT
Organism: Plotosus lineatus; assembly: GCA_024760905.1. Classification (NCBI taxonomy): domain Eukaryota; kingdom Metazoa; phylum Chordata; class Actinopteri; order Siluriformes; family Plotosidae; genus Plotosus; species Plotosus lineatus. The sequence continues at coordinate 1,989,256 of CM045738.1, read as the reverse complement.
GGAAGGTAGATGTGTCATCCCTCTTAGCCAATGGAATCCCTGTCCAAGATGGCGTCAGGTGGACCTGTCCAAGATGGTGCTTGAGTGAAGGCGACATGAACTCAGTTGTTAGCCATTGGCAGGCCAACGGGGCAGGATGTTTGAACATCATTGATGGGAGAGCAGCTCGTGCATTGCTTAAATGTTTAAATGGCGCATTTTAATGTTTGAATGGTGCATTTGTATTTTTAAGATGGCGCTTTCGTAACTTGAACTTGTTTCGTATACAGAGTCAAAAGTTTTAGGAAAATGTGTTCTGTAACCTGCATGTTTCATTTGGTGAGACTTTCATAAAGTGAGGTACCACTGTATTTATATTGCACTATGCCCATTTTTTTGTTGTTTGTTTGTTTTTTTGTATTTTTTTGGGAAAAAATTAACAGTTCTCTGGGTAAACAAAATGGCCGCAACTTCAAAGTTAGATGTTCTCCATTCCAAGAGCAAGGTTTGTAAATAATCTACAGTCAGTACACCAGGTTTATTTAATGAGAGTCCGTCGTTCTTCCGCTGCGGGCCTTGTTGCAAGCCGCTGCAATCCGGTCCTCCCTGAAGGCTGTCTAGCCGGCTGGTGTAATCGCCTCGTCCGGTGTACTCTGTTCGAGCTATGTTTCACAGAAACACAGCATAGAGAAGTCCTGTATATCCCTCTGCGCTGCAATCCGAGCATGAAGCTCGTCCATCTTGTTTCACAGAGACTGAACATTTTCAAGCAGTATGACCGGGAATGCTAACCGTCCACTGCTAACCAAGCGCCAGAGTCGTCGTTCAGCTTCTCCCTGCCTGCCGCGTCTCCACCTGCGGTTATTGCTATCTGGGGTGCGGCTAGCATTGAGCTTTGGTAGCATATTAGTTTAGGATAGAAGTTGAGCATGTTCAGTTCTAAATGTCCAAAAGGACTGCGCTCTCATAGCTGTTTCACCCATGTTCCGTGTAAAAATGCCGAAGCTCTTCCATAGACTGTGTTGTACGCCTTTCTGTTATGATCCTTGCATGCCAGAGTCCTATGAAATGGGAGGTATTACATTCTACTGTTTATCTTGTAGATAATACTGTACATATCCCTCACTGACTCCATTCATCCTCTACCTGTTTATATACATATTCCTCAGTTCTCATTTCACACTTACATACACCGTGTATACATGCACTGCTTCTAGCCTTGCTACCTTTCCACCTGGTCTCCTGAACACACAGTATTGTCCACCTTCCTCCTCTGCATCATGTCAGCCAGCTCTCTACCCTTTCCTGCCATAGTTCCAACATTCAAAGTCCCTACTCTCAGTCCTAGCCTCATGCCTTTCCTCTTTTCTTTCTGCCTACAAACACACCTCCCACCTCTCCTTCTTGGACGTCTTCGACCAGCAGTAGTCCAATTTCCACCAACACCCTGTTGGTTAACAGCACTGATGGCAGTCATTGTTAACCCAGGCCTCAACTGATCCGGTATGAAATTCTTTCTTGTGATTTGCATATTTTATTTGGCATTTGTTTTACGGTGGATGCCCTTCCTGACGCAACCCTCTGCATTTATATGGGCTTGGGACCGGCGTGAGAGAGCGAGAGACACTGCCCCCCCCCCTCACGGCTGCATTATATATATATATATATATATATATATATATATATATATATATATATATATATACACATACATATATATACATACATACATATATATATATATATATATATATATATATATATACATATATATACATATATATACATACATATATATACATACATATATATATACATACATATATATACATACATATATATATACATACATATATATACATACATATATATATGTATATATATATATATATATATATATATATATATATATATATATATAGATATAGATATATATAGATAGATATATATATAAACAAATGCCCACGCCCTGTACTTCAACCCAGTCTCTTCTAGCTCTGAGGCAGACATGCTCATCACTGCACCACCACATCACCATGAATAATGTTCATATACACCTGACTGGTTATTTGGTGAAGAATAAAATAATTATATAATGTAATATAATATATAATATACAAACTCTTTGTATACTGCGAGCAAACTTACAATTTCTCTGAAATATGCATTTTAACATAAATTTAAAGAAATGAGTTTAGTCCATTATTAAAGCTCAGATGAAGCCTTTGCTCAGTGTTGGCAGTTATTCAGCAACGCTTTTATTATCTCATCGTTATGTAAAGTGCTTCATAGTTGACACAACTATTTGAGTTTCTCCCCAACACAAACACCACAATGTGATCAGATGCCTCACAGGTGGGTAGCTTCAATCTCAGAAGCCCCACCCACCACACTAAATCTACTGCCTATGAAATAGTAACAATTATAAGAACCTTAAAAATCAAAGAACATAATAATAAATAATATATAAGTACAGGCATCACTAACCACCTCAGTTCCAATCTTTTTCTTTTGTTGTAATGATATTTTTATTATTGTTTGTTCACTATCATAATTCCTTCGATCAAAACTAACTCAACCCTTTTCCAGATTGAGCCCACTCATGTTTTTGGGAACTTCTTCACAGCTGCCCAAAAACCCAAACTTGACCATCAGACTTTGTCCATAAGACTAATCAAGAACAAACCAATGTTTCTATAAATTCACCCACTTGCTAATCGGCAACCAAATTCACTGCTTTTCAACCAACAACAATATTTTGAATCAATATGAATAGGTTTCCAGATATAACTCCATAATAAATGGTGTTATTAAGAAAAAAAAAAAAAGAAAGAAAGAAAGAAGAAGCAAAATTGTAAATATACGTTGCCCATAACTGATTGTGGGGGATGTCGATGATATCTTGGACACGTTAAGATTACATGAGATGATAAAGAGCGACCCAAACACACATGCAACAGCCAGAATAAAATACAATCAAAAGGAGAGTAACTGCAGTGCTATCCCATATTTTTTTGTTTGTTTGTTTTTTTCACTATATTTGTATCAATGATCTCTTTCCACAATTATTTAAGATGTATGGTTACATAACCAATTTGACTACATTTTGGACTGTAATGGATTTTCCATATATATGTTTTGTATCCTTATGGTTCCACCCAAATGAGGATGGGCTTCCCTTTTGGACCTGGTTCCTCTCAAGGTTTCTTCCTCACATCTACTGAGGGAGTTTTTCCTTGCCACCGTCGCCACGGGCGAAGCTCATTAGGGATATGTATGGTTTGTAGGAAATGTTTAAATTCTTTATACTTTTTTAAAAGCTTCCAAATTAAGCAGAGATATCATGTAAACATTGTGTTGAATGTGACAATCAAACACAGCACAAACATATATAACTGATAAAAACATCATTAAAATGCCTCCTTGGCTTTTTTCACGGTTTTCAAAGGCCGTGGTGCTTTGAGACGGCTGTGTCTTGTGGCCAAAGTGTGCCATAAAAGCCCCCCCCACCCCCCAAGTTGTACTATATATTCATTTATTTCAAGTAATCTGAGAATTTAATTTCAATCGGTTACAGAACTTAAAATGGAAATTCGAAGGTTTTTCCTTTATAATGCATCTGCATATCTGTCAGTATCCCTGACATCCGACCCCATGTTGAACAGCCCATCACCAACAACATTGCCACTCCTGACATGGGGAAATCTGCAGATTCACCTCAAATGGCAAATAATCACCAGTTCTGTTGTGCCTCCCGATGTGGTTGAAATAGACAGTAGACAGTCAATGAAAGCACAATGTGGCAAATCGATCAGAATGAAGTTGATGAATGAGGATGAATCACAAAAAACACAATGACATACCGGTAATGGCAGCAGAAGTGAAAGGTTGCGCGACATCATATCTTTATTCTGACTGGTCGATCTGGGAGCGTCTACTAGATAGGAAAGGCTGGAATTTTTGGAAAATGCTCGGTGCTTCTCTTCTAAAATATGTTTAATTATACATTAAAATAGTACTCTCTTCATATTCATTAACTTTCCCAACCACTTATCTTTTACACCACTAATCCTAATTAGGGTTTGGGGAGGCTCACGCCACCTCAGCAGACTACACCCTAGACAGCTCACCAGGCCACTGCAGACCTGGTAATAATTCGGTAAAACTAATTTTGTCTAGTACTATGCCTCCCCTTCAATCATAGTAGGGTCACAGTTAGGCTGCCTCAGCCGTCTCTGGACACGCCAGTTCATCATAGAGATAACACACACACACACATACACACACACATACACACACACACACACACACACACACACACACACACACACACACACACACACACACACACACACGATTTGGAACAGTCAATTATTCTGCCTTTGAACCGCGTTCGGGCAAGGGAGACTGCTTCCTGTGCTCTCTCATGTGTCATAGGGGTAATGTTTCTATAGTTTCTATAATCATGTGGGCTCAGGATTACTATTCTAAACCTTTATCAAGTATTACTGTACAGAGATTCATCCACAAACACAAATTAAAACGTTACTGTGTAAAAGCATGATTTATGTTCACTGTGTCCAGAAGTACCCTTGACTTCTCTAAGCTGAAATGTATCTGGGACTATTACATTGTGGAAATGTGCAGCTTGGTTAGACAAATAAGTATTTCAGGGTGTTTTGTGAAAGAGATGGACATCATGTGCTTTGAAACATAAATAAAAGGGAGCATCTTGAGACCAGAAGTCTAATATTCTGGGTGTGGGATGGTATGGGGACTGTGTTGGTGCCCTTAGTCAAGGTAACTAAGACTGCTGTGGTACATTCATGCAGAAAGGTACATTTTTGGATCAACATCTTCAGTGATATCAATTATGATTTAACAAGACACAAATAAAATTGGTGTGGTGGTTAGCACACCCATCTCACAGCAAGGGGGTCCTGGGTTTTAGTCTCGAGCATGGCAAGCCAATCCCATATCACAAAGCACCGTTTTGCATTCATTTGTTCTGCTGGCTCAGGTTGTTGCCTGTGTGTGATTTTAAAGGCCAAAACTCAGTGAATAAAGCTTCACAACTCTAGCTAATTATAATTAGTATTAACAGTACTTGTGATGAATTCATCCCAACTCACTGATATTTTATTTAATTTCATTAGCATAACTTTCAATCAAAAGGAGGACGGGCCAAAACACCAAGCAAATTCCAAAGTGTCTGGTTATATCAGAGCTCCAACCACATGTGTCAGATGGCTGTCGGTATCATAAATATAAACACAGTGGTGGCTATTAGCAGGCGTGAAGTGTGACAGGTCTGTTCCAGCACTGATATGTCCTCTGCTTTAAGGAGGTAGGTATGCTATAAATAAACATGGAAAACATGTTCATGGCATGATGTAGAGTTGTGAATTATTACAGAAGAAAGGAATCAGAGGAAGTAAAATATCCCAAAATGCATCGATGTTAATACACTCCAGGGATATTAAAAATATGTTGATAATATCTGCATTTACCAGACACTCTTCTCCAGAACAACTTACAATTATCATTTTTATATAGCCTGAGCTATAAGCATCTTGCTCAAGGGCCCAACAGTGGTGACAATGGGGATTGAACCGATGACCTGCGGAGTAACAAGCCCATCGCACTAAACACTAAGCCACTTCCGCCCATTAAGAACATAGATCAAAACATTGATAAATCACTCCATACATGCAGACTAAGAGCCTGAAGACCATACTGCATATTAAAATTTTAGTGAACACACCAGGGTGAGAGGCCAAAAAGCACAAAACCATTCACACTCATGCTCAAGAGCAATTCGGAACAGCCTACTAATCTAATGTGCAATTCTTTGAATGGTGGGAGGAAACTGGAATACCAAAATTAAGCCCATAAAAGCACAGAGAAAGCATACTCTCTCTCTCTTGGTTGTCTCTCAAATTAAGGAAGACGATTGGTTGTGCTCTCATCGGTGACTATGCATGTGACTTCAGAGTCCAAAGGCCGAAGCACACTCTGTTGCAGGTTGGGCAAGGCATGCTTGTTGTAGAGATTACAGTAGAAGACATTCGGTGTCTCCATTTTTGGGCTGCTTCAAAGCACAAGCAGCAGTCATCCTCAAAAGCTACAGCTGTGCGTTGGGTCAAGGAGCACCAGAGCTGTCTATCATTGGCTGTCAGCTCAAGTTGGCCAGACTTGATATCTGCCCATTTGAGGTTTGCCTTGAGGTTGTCCTTGAATCTCTTTTTTGGGCAACCTTGGTTGCGGTTTCCTTTAACCAGTTCTCCATAAAACAGTTGGCGTGGGATTCTGGACTTCTCCATCCTGATGACATGCCCTGTCCACCGAAGTTGGGCTTTGATGAGCTTGGCTTCAATGCTGGTGGTGTTCGCTCTGTCTAACACCTTCTGGTTTGTGACACGGTCCTGCCACCGTATCTTCATGATGGAGCGGAGGGAGCATTGGTGAAAATGCTCAAGGTTTTTGATTTGTCTTCGGTACACAGACCATGCCTCGCAACCATAGAACAAGGACGTTATGACCACAGCATTGTAGACCTTGAGTGTTGTGGTGAGACGAATGCTTTTATACTTCAAGACATTGGTGTGAAGTTTGCCTAGTGCCTGACTAGCTTTATGGATCCTGGCTGAAATTTCTCCATCAAGAGAACCATCACTGGAGATAGTGCTGCCCAAGTACTTGAGTGTCTGGACATTTTTCAGCTGTGTGCCATCGATAGTGATACTAGTGAAACATATTTTGTGCTGGCTGTATGAGTACTACAGTTTTTCCAAGACTAATTGTGAGTCTGAATAGCTTGTCCACTTCAGAGAATTTGCCAATTATGGTTTGAAGGTGGTTCTCTTCATGGGCCATGAGAGCACAGTCATCAGCAAACAGGGCCTCCAATACCAACCTGTGAAGTGTCTTTGTTTTTGCATTTAGGCGCCTCAGGTCGAACACTGACCCATCAAGCCGGTATTTGATGTGCACTCCAAGGTCAAGGTCACTGATAGCATAGTTGAGTACTTGACTAAAGAAGAGATTAAACAGCACAGGAGCCAGGACACAACCTTGCTTTACTCCATTGGAGATTTCAAAGCAGTCTGATGGGTCACCATTTGAGAGTATTTCTCCCATCATATCCTGCTGGAACAGATTGACTAATGTGGTGAATTTTGGAGGGCAGCCAAGCTTTCTGAGAATAGTCCAGAGAGCTTCTCTGTTGACTGTGTCAAATGCCTTGGTGAGGTCTATAATTACCGAGTACAGGTTCATGTTCTGTTCCATGCACTTTTCCTGGACCTGTCTGAAGGGCAAGACCATATCTACAGTGTTGCATTTCGGGCGAAAGCTGCACTGTGATTCTGGAAGATTTCTTTCAGCCACGGTTGGGATGAGTCTGTTGAGTAGAACTTGGGCCAGAATTTTGCCAGCTGTGGAGAGGAGAGATAGGCCCCTATAATTTCTGCAAGTCTGCTCTTGATTCCTTGTTCTTGAAGAGGGCAACTATTGATGCATAGGGAAGGTCTGCAGGCCTCCTCTACCCAGATGCTGAATAGCATACTGCAAAAGGCTTCCAGGGATATGCCACCTAGTGCTTTGTAGATGTATGCAGGAATGCTATCCTTGCCAAGAGCTTTCCCGCGGCTCATCTGTTTAATGGTTCTCTTGATTTCATCCATAGAGGGTGGTTCATCTAATTCAATGTGTTCTGCTTGTTGTTTTTTCTAGTCAAGTGCACACGTCAACTGTGGAAGGACGATCCAGAAGTTGGCTGAAATGTTCTTTCCATCTGTTGTTGATGCCGGTTTTGTCCTTGATCAGGGTTGTTCCTTCTGGGGAAAGCAAAGGAGTGAAGCCAGATTTGGAGGGTCCATCACTGTCATGATGGAACTGAAAAACTGTTTTGAGTTATTTGAGACAGCAAACCCTTGGATATCTTCAGCTTTCTCATCTCACCACTTATCCTGCATTTTCCTTATCTCCCTCTGAGCCTTACTCTGCAAGTACTTGAATCTGTTTTTTGTTTTTTTTTGCCACTGAATCTGGGTTGTTTTGCAACTCCATGAATGCCTTGTTTTTTTCTTGGCCAAGACATCCTCTATGGCAGTGTTGTTCTGATCAAACCAGTCTTGGTAATGTCTGCGTTTAAGGCCAAGCACAGTCTTTTCTGTCTCCTGTACCATATGCCTGAGTGTTTCCCATTTGTGAGTTGGGTCTCCAGTCAGTGGCCCTGTAGTGGACAGCTTTTGGTTAAGACTGTCCTTGAACATACCAAGGTAGGAGGGGTCCTGGAGTCTGGCTGTGTTGAAAGCCGCAAAAGTTTGCTTTGGCCTCCTTGGGAAGTGGCGAGCTATGTGCAATCAAAGGATTGTGCGCACCAGCCTATGACCCATCCAATATTCCGCACCCTTCGTTACTCTTGTCATTAGGATGTCTTTAGTGTCTCGCTGGTGAAGAATAACATAGTCATAGCCATTGTCTAGAGCATGGGTGCATCCATGTGGTCTTGTACTTATCAATCACCCTGAATGTGGTGTTACTGATAGCTAGATTGTGCTCCGCACATTTGATCAGCAGAAGAAGACCTTGAAATTATTGTTCATCGTGCCCACACTGTGTCTGCCGAGTACACATTCCCATCGATAGTGGTCACAACCTACCTGGGCATTAAAGTCACCGAGCAGTAGGACTTTATACCTGGAAGATAAAGAGCTGAGAAGGGAATCGAGCTCAGGATAGAACTGCTCTATGGTATCTTCTCTGCTCGTCAGTGTTGGTGCATAGACACTGATGATTGTGAGGTGTCATTTTTGGTCAAGTGGCAAGCGAAGTTTCATTAGTCTTTTGGTGATACCAACTGTAAGGTCTGGGATCTGTTTCAACAGACATGACTTTATGGCTAGTCGTAGCGTTTGGCTTCACCTCCATCCTATGAGCATTCACCCAGTCTTTAAAGTCATCTCAGCTCTTAGGATTGTCTCATAGCCACCAGCAAGGCTTGTCACTGGACAATGGAGGACAATGTGGTCTGTAGTTTCTGGGCCTCCTTGACAGCTACGGCAGGCATCAGGGTCTTTCAGTATCCAGCAGTGCATGTTTGCAGCAGTCCTGCCGTGTCGGGTCAGAAGGCGGTTGGAGGTGACCCATTGTTTTCGGTTGCCGCTCTCAAAACCTGGCAACTTTTCTGTAGGGTCGAGCATGATGTTGCCTCCTTTTGGAGTGTCCTGGTTCCACATTGTTTTTTTTTATTCTTCAGTATGGTTTAAGTCTTCAACTTTTGATTTGTATAATGGATTCCTTGATTTCAGCCTTGAGGTAGTTGGCACACTCTAGGGGGCAGTGGTGGTCTAGTGGTATAGGGCGCTGGATCGCTGATCCAAAGGTTGGGGGTTCGAGTCCCGCTTTCCACAAGGTTGTCACTGTCCCCCCCCAGTGCGGCTAAATGGGTTATCAAAGGCGGGCCATGTCTGTCACTGTCTATGGTGAGAGGCATGTAAAAGAACCATTGCTGACTTTCGTAAAGAGTAGGCTGCAAAGCCGTCAGCGTGTTTCTGTCCCTTGCTAAAAGGGTTGTGACAGGAAGGGCATCCGACGTAAAAACCTCTGCCAAAGCAAACGTGCGAATCAGATGATTCGCTGTGGTGACTCCCGAGTAAAATGGGAAAAAGCCGAAAGGAAGACAGACAGTAGTTGGCACACTCTCCATGATGATTTTCAAAGGAATCTGTTTGGTGGTTTCCTCTATCCTTTCATGCATTTTCTGGTTTGCTTCATATCTTCTCAGCGATGGTGGTGCAATGGCGCTCATGGTTAGGAGCCATTGTAATGGGGTTGACTTGAGATATTCAGAAACAATTCTCATTGGTTCTCTGAGTTTGACATCAATTAGTTTTACATGAGGGCTTCTCATCCACATTGGAGCACAGTATTCTCCTACACTATAGCAGAGGGCCGGGGCAGATATTCGCAGGACTTGTTGTGAGTCTCACCAGAATGAGTTTGCAAGTTTTCTAATCAAGCAGTTTAGTTTTGTGATCTTGTTTGCACAGCCCTCAAGATGTTTACGATAGCTCAGTGTTCTGTCCAATGTGATGCCTAAATAGTTTGGGTTACGGTGGAACGATGCTGAAACTGACTTGGTAGTATTCATTTTCAGGGACCATTTATCAAAGTAGTCCTTGATTTTTGTGGTATCACTGCTGAGTACCTTTTCGATTTCTGTCCATTCTTTATCTTGATGGGCCAAAACCCAGTTGCCTGGATACCCAAGGTTGAAAGATTCATAGCTTGGCATGTCACTTATATACACATTGAAGAAAGATGGCGCATAGCTCAGCCTTGGGGTACTCCGTTCTTGATTTTCCTTGTAATACTTTTTGTCCCTCCAAGTGTGACATAAAATTTTCTGGTTCCAACCATGGTGAAAATGAGTTTCAGGGTCTTTCTGCAGCAAATAATTTTGGCTAGTTGAAGCATGAGGCCTCCTGTCCAGACGGTATCATGAGCTGCTGATAGGTCAATGAGGACTGCACCGGTCTTCTTCCTCCTTTCAAAACCTGATTCAATGTATGAGGTGAGAGCCAGGACTTGCTCAGATGTTCCTCTTTGAGGTCTGAAGCCTTCTTGCTGAAGAGCTATGCACGGGTTGATGTACGAAAAACTTCTTTCAAGTACAATTTTCTCAAGGAGCTTGTATAGACAGCATAGGAAGGATATGAGACGATAGCTGGAAGGTGCTGTGGGTGGTTTGCCCGGTTTTCGGATGGCAATGATTTTGCATGTTTCCATATTTCTGGGTAAGTCCCTTTGTCCTTGATATCTGTCATGGTGTTAGCCAGCCAGTCAATCGCTTTTGGGCTAAAGTGGGAAATCATGTCAAAGTAAATACCATTTATACCAGCAGTTTTCACCTTTATTGCATCTTCTAGCTCGTTTTGATAGTTATTGGAATGTGAGAAAAGAGGTCCTGTTCAGGGTGATTTTTCAGGTTTTTTCATATTCCTTCCTCATTTCTTTTTCAAAGTGGTGATCTGGTGCGTGTTGATCTCATTGTTTGATTTCCTTCGCAATTTCATTGGCCTCTATCAGGGGGGCTGTCTTCGCCTGATTGAATTCTGGGTAAAGCTCTTTAATGATTTTCCAGGCATGGAGACTTGAGGGGATAAGGTCGAAGTTCTCCACTGTTTCTATGCATCTTTCTTTGTGATTTTTATGCAGTGGGTGTAAGAGTTCGTCTGCCAAGCTTTTGTCATTGGTCTCTTTCTATTTTTCAAAAGTTCTTTGCTGCGCTCTGTCCAGCAAGGGATGTACTGTTTGCGACAGCCTGTAGGTATGTGGTTTTTTGTTTTTTATTTGTTGTTTTTTGGGGGTTTTTTTGGGGTTTTTTTGCAGATTTTAGTAGAAGTTTGTTAAATCTACTTAGTTTTTCAGACCTGTGTGAAATCCTTTGGCAGGTCTTGTCAATTTCTTCAGAGAAGGCTTTCCAAACTGCTTTTCGAAAGTTCCACTGTGATGAGAGCAAGGTATTGATCTCTGAGATTTGGATTCTGGTTCTTATGAGGATAGGTTGATGATGGCTATGTGGGAAGCCCTTCAAGACTTATTGGGTAACAGGGAGTCTGTTTCCTTTTGTTTCTTTTGTGATGAATACTAGATCTGGGGAGTGTTCTTTATTCCAACAAGATGATCTAAGAGTTCTTCTTTCTTTGGGGTTGGAGATAGGTGATAGGTCATTTTGACTTGCCCATTCGGAGTCCTCAGTTCCAGGTAGTTGTTAATGTTGTATCTCTAGTCAGAGTGGTGGCTATTAAAGTCTCCTACTATGATGGATGGATAGCTAAGCCAACTCCATGGATCCTGTCTTCGTTTTCTGGTTTGCCTTTCCAGAAGAAAGTATAACCATCAGTTGGTTCAACAAGAGATCCTTCGTCCGCTAGTCTTGTCTCACTACGAACAGCTATGTCTATGTTATAGTGAGACAATTCCTTTGCAACCAGGGCTGTTCTTCTTTGTGGTCTGTCAGCTTTGTCTCTGTCCATTAAGGTACAGATGTTCCATGCCCCCAGTAATGCAGCCATGAGATGGGGGGGCACTAACCAGTGTCACCCCCCCCTCATGCCGGTCCCAAGCCCGGAGAAATGCAGAGGGTTGTGTCAGGAAGGGTATCCGACGTAAAACCAATGCCAAACATTTATGATGCAAATCAGAAGTATTACCCCCATACCGGATCGATCGAGGCCCGGGTTAACGACCGCCATCAGTGCTGTCAAGCAACAGGGTGCTGATGGAAATTGGACTACTGTTGGTCGAAGACGTCGAAGAAGGAGAGGTGGGAGGCGTGTCCATAGGCAGAGAGAGAAGAGGAAAGGCATGAGTCTAGGACTGATAGTGGGGACTTTGAATGTTGGAGCTATTCAAAGAAAAGGGAGAGAGCTGGCTGACATGATGCAGAGGAGGAAGGTGGACATACTGTGTGTTCAGGAGACTAGGTGGAAAGGTAGCAAAGCTAAAAGCTTAGGAGCAGGGTTTAAGCTATTTTATCACGGTGTGGATGGGAAGAGAAATGGAGTAGGAGTCATCTTGAATAAGGAGTTTGTCAGGAATGTTCTAAAAGTGAAAAGAGTGTCAGACAGAGTGATGAGTCTCAAGTTAGAAATTGAAGGTGGAATGCTCAATGTTGTTAGTGCATATGCCCCACAGGCAGGATGTGAGCTAGAAGAGAAGGAGAGATTCTGGAGTTACTTAGATGAAGTGATGCAGAGTACCACCAGAGGTGAAAGAGTGGTCATTGGTGCAGACTTCAATGGACAAGTTGGTGCAGGCAACAGAGGGGACAAGGAAGTGATGGGCAGCTTTGGTATCCAGGACAGGAACACAGAAGGACAGATGTTGATAGATTTTGCAAAAAGGATCGAAATGGCTGTGGTGAATACTTTCTTCCAGAAGAGCCAGGAGCATAGGGTGACTTATGAAAGCGGAGGTAGGAGCACACAGGTAGACTACATCTTGTGCAGGCGATGTAATTTGAAGGAAGTCGGTGACTGAAAAGTCATAGTGGGTGAGAGTGTTGCCAAACAGCATAGGATGGTGGTGTGAAGGATGACTCTGATGGTGAGAAAGGTGAAAAAGGCAAAGGCAGAGCAGAAGACAAAGTGGTGGAAGCTGAAAAAGGAAGAGTGTCGTGTTGTCTTCAAGGAGGAGTTGAAACAGGCTTTGGGTGGCCAGGAAGTGCTTCCAAATGACTGGACAACCACAGCAAATGTGATCAGGGACACATGTAGGAGAGTACTTGGTGTGTCCTCTGGAAGGAAAGTAGATAAGGAGACTTGGCGGTTGAATGAGGAAGTGCAGGAGTGTGTACAAAGGAAGAGGTAAGGTAAGAAGAAGTGGGACATTGAGAGGACCGAAGAGAGTAAACAGGAGTACAGGGAGACACAGCGTAAGGCGAAAGTAGCAGTGGCTAAGGCCAAACAGAGGGCCTAAGATGACTTGTATGACAGGTTGGATAGTAAAGAGGGAGAAAATTATCTATACAGGTTGGCACAGCAGAGAAATAGAGATAGGAAGGACATGCAGCAAGTTAGATTGATAAAGGACAGAGAGGGAAATGTATTGACTGATGACAGAAGTGTGCTGGGAAGATGGAAAGAGTACTTTGAAGAGCTGATGAATGAGGAAAATGAGAGAGAAAAAAGAGTAGAAGAGGTGACCATTGAGGAGCAGGATGTAGCAACAATCAGTAAGGGTGAAGTGAGAAGGGCATTGAAGAGGATGAAGAATGGAAAGGCAGTTGGTCCTGATGATATACCTGTGGAGGTATGGAAGTGTCTAGGAGAGGTAGCAGTAGATTTTCTGACAAGAACATTCAACAAGGTACTAGAGAGTGAGCACATGCCGGAGGAGTGGAGGAGAAGTGTGCTGGTGCCCATTTTTAAGAACAAGGGAGACGTGCAGAGTTGCAGCAACTACAGAGGGATAAAGTTGATGAGCCATACGATGAAGTTATGGGAAAGAATAGTGGAAGCTAGACTAAGGGCAGAGGTCAGCATTTGTGAACAACAGTTTGGTTTCATGCCAAGAAAGAGCACCACAGATGCAATGTTTGCTTTTAGGATGTTAATTGAGAAGTGCAGAGAAGGTCAGAGGGAGCTACATTATGCCTTTGTGGATCTGGAAAAAGCATATGACAGGGTGCCAAGAGAAGAACTGTGGTATTGGATATTGTATGGCTTAGAAACAGTGGCTCTGAGGAAAAGGCAGGAGGCAGAGCTGGAGGTAGCGGAGATGAAAATGTTGAGGTTCTCTCTGGGAGTAACAAGGATGGATAGGATCAGAAATTAGTATATCAGAGGGACAGCCCACGTAAGATGTTTTGGAGACAAAGTCATTCTTATATTCTTATGTGTCCCTGGCTGGGGTAATGATGCTGGTTGCATATTTCTCCCTCTGGTACAAAAACTGTATTATAAGCAACTTTCAGCAGAACAGTTTGGAATGTTACTGTGTTTCATTGTTCTGTACCTCATGAGTTACTGCATACCATCGACTATATGTTACCCCACTATGTATTTTGGGAGGGTGGCATAGTGGTTAGCACATCCACCTCACAGCAAGCAGGTCATGGGTTCGTGTCCTGGCCTTGGTTGAAGGCATTTTTATATGGAATTTGTATGTTTTCTCTGTGCTTTTGTGGGCCTAATTTGGCCTAATTACTGCCAATATACTCACTATCCCTCCTCTGTACATGTCCAAACCATCTCAATCTAGCCTCTCTGACTTTGTCTCCAAAACATCTAACATGTGCTGTCCCTCTGATGTACTCGTTTCTGATCCTATCCATCCTTGTTACTCCCAAAGAGAACCTCAACATTTTTATCTTTGCAACCTCCAACTCTGACTCCTGTCTTTTCCCCAGGGCCACTGCCTCTAAACCGTACAACATCGCTGGCCTCATCACCATCTTGTACACTTTTCCCTTCATTCTTGCCGATACTCTCCTATCACACATCACACCGGACACTTTTCTCCATCCATTCCAACCTGCCTGCATGCGCTTCTTCACCTCTTTTCCACACTCTCCATTGCTCTGGATTGTTGAGCCTAAGTACTTGAAATCCTCCACCTTCCTTATCTCTGCCCCCTGTAACCTCACCGTTCCTCTTGGGTCCTTGTCGTTCACACACATGTATTCTGTCTTACTAAGACTAACCTTCATTCCCCTCCTTTCCAGGGCATACCTCCACCTCTCTAGATTTTCCTCCACTTGTTCTTTGCTCTCACTACAGATCACGATGTAATCTGCAAACATCATAGTCCATGGAGATTCTTGTCTCACCTCGTCTGTCAGCCTGTCCATCACCATAGCGAACAACCCTTGATGCAGTCCCACCTCCACCTTGAACTCTTCTGTCACACCGACAGCACACCTCACCACTGTCTTACATCTCTCATACATGTCCTGCACCACTCTAACATACTTCTCTGCCACTCCAGACTTCCTCATACAATACCACAGTTCTTCTCTCGGCACCCTGTCATATGCTTTCTCCAGATCCACAAAAGCACAATGCAGCTCCTTCTGACCTTCTCTGTACTTCTCTATTAACATCCTCAAAGCAAACACTGCATTTGTTGTGCTCTTTCTTGGCATGAAACCAAACTGTTGTTCACAAATGCTGATCTCTGCCCTTAGTCTAGCTTCCACTATTCTTTCCCATAACTTCATCGTGTGGCTCATCAACTTTATCCCTCTGTAGTTGCCACAACTCTGTCCCTTGTTCTTAAAAATGGGCACAAGCACACTTCTCTCCATTCCTCCGGCATGTGCTCACTTTCTAAGACCTTGTTGAATATTCTTGTCAGAAAATCTACTGCTACCTCCCCTAGACAATTCCATACCTCATCTGGGCCAACTGCCTTTCCACTCTTCATCCTCTTCAATGTCCTCCCTTACTAATCTTTGCTACTTCCTGGTCCTCAATGGTAACCCCTTCTACTCTTTTTTCTCTCTCATTTTTCTCGTTCATCAGCTCTTCAAAGTACTCTTTCCATCTTCCCAGCACACTTCTGTCATCAGTCAATACATTTCCCTCTCTGTCCTTTATCACTCTAACTTGCTGCACGTCTTTCCCATCTCTATTTCTCTGCTGTGCTAACCTGTATGAATAATTTTCTCCCTCCTTACTGTCCAGCCTATCATACAAGTCATCATACGCCCTCTGTTTGGCCTTTGACACCGCTACCTTCGCCTTACGCTGTGTCTCCCTGTACTCCTGTTTACTCTCTTCAGTGTCTCACTTCTTCTTAGCTAACCTCTTCTTTTGTACACACTCCTGCACTTCCTCATTCCACCACCAAGTTTCCTTAGCTACTTTCCTTCCAGAGGACACACCAAGTACTCTCCTACCAGTCTCCCTGATCACACTGGCTGTAGTTATCGAGTCCTCTGGAAGCACTTCCTGACTACCCAAAGCCTGTTTCAACTCCTCTTTGAAGACAACACGACACTCTTCCTTTTTCAGCTTCCACCACTTTGTCTTCTGCTCTGCCTTTGCCTTTTTCACCTTTCTCACCATCAGCATCATCCTGCACACCACCATCTTATGCTGTTTGGCAACACTCTCACCCACTACTACTTTGCAGTCACTGACTTCCTTGAAATTACATTGCCTACACAAGATGTTTTTGCAAAATCGATCAACATCTGTCCTTCTGTGTTCCTGTCCTGGATACCAAACCTACCCATCACTTCCTCTTCCCCTCTGTTGCCTGCACCAACATGTCCATTGAAGTCTGCCCCAATGACCACTCTTTCATCTTTGGGGGTATTCTGCATTTCATCTAAGTCACTCCAGAATCTCTCCTTCTCTTCTAGCTCACATCCTGCCTGTGGGGCCTAAGCACTAACAACATTGAACATTATGCCTTCAATTTCTAACTTGAAACTCATCACTCTGTCTGACACTCTTTTCACTTCTAGAACATTCCTGACAAACTCCTCCTTCAAGATGACTCCTACTCCACTTCTCTTCCCATCCACACCATGATAAAACAGCTTAAACCCTGCTCCTAAGCTTTTAGCTTTGCTACCTTTCCACCTGGTCTCCTGAACATATGTCCACCTTCCTCCTCTGCATCATGTCAGCCAGCTCTCTGCCTTTTCCTTGCATAGTTCCAACATTCAAAGTCCCTACTCTCAGTCCTAAGCTGATGCCTTTCCTCTTCTCTCTCTGCCTACGGACACCCCTCCCGCCTCTCGTTCTTCGAGCAGAAGAAGTCCAATTTCCATCAGCACCCTGTTGGTTGACAGCACTGATGGCGGTCGTTGTTAACCCGGGCCTCGACCGATCCAGTATGAATTTTGTTTTGACCATTTGCATTTTTCATGTGGCAGAAGTTTTACGCCGGATGCCCTGCCTATCGCAACCCTCTGCATTTATCCGGGCTTGGGACCGGCATAAGGGGGTTATTGGTTAGTGCCCCCCCCCCCCCCCGCCTCATGGCTGCATTATACATACATATATATATATATATATATATATATATATATATATATATATATATATATATACACACACATATACATATATATGTATATATATGTGTGTGTGTGTGTCTGTATATATATATACACACACACAGTCAGCCGCCTACTTACGAAATAAATTCCCTCCAGTGCCTTTTTCGTAACGCGGAAGTTTTGTAAGTAGAGGAGCATTTTATATGTAAAACGCCTGATTCGTTCCAAGGCTCCCAAGACTACCCCATAAACCCTTTAAAAATGATAAAAGTACACCAATTTTGATGCAATATGCATGAAATATGTGTTAAAATGAAAAGAAAATTATTTATTAAATCATTTAAACATTTCTTAACATATTAAACCATTTTATTCACACATTTATTAATTAAACCATGATTGAACATTTTATTAACACACATCCACACACAACATTCTCTCTCTCTCTCTCTCTCTCTCTCACTCTCTCTCTCTCACACACACACACACACACACACACACACACACACACACACACACATACAGAATACACATGGCGCATTTTAAGATGAGGAATTCTAAGCGCATTCCCTGCTTGAGAGATCAGCGGTCCAAACTCAACTTTAATTTGATTCCTTGAGGGATCAGAGGTCAAGATGAGCCTCCTTTCATCTCTGACTTACTCTCTCTCTCTTTCTCGCATGCACACACACACATACACACACACACATACTCACACACACACACTCTCGCTCTCTCTCTCTCTCTCTCTCTCTCTCTCTCTCTCTCTCTTGCTCTCTCTTTCGCTCTCTGTCTCTCTCACACACACACACACACACACACACACACACACACACACACACACACAACTCTGTCTCGATGGTGAGTTTTGCCGAATGCCCGTTCCGCCCACACGCAACGCGCAGCTGACAGAACAATTCTATTTAAATGTTTAAATGGACGGGATGCTGTATTTAAAGCAGAATTACAGTACCTGTTTGAAAGATCAGAGGTCCTGATTTAATATTAACTTGCTTCCTTGCGAGATCGGAGGTCTTGTTTCACGGCGCACTCTGCTCATGCTTCAATATAGCGCCAAAATAATTGCCTCCGTCACTGTATTTCCACTTAAAGGTCTCCTTCTGCTTCAATATCGCCCCGATTGTAGAGGAGTTGTGGTAATAAAGAAATATAACACTGCAATGATCTCAAAACAAGCAACAGTCCTGTTCAACTCTCCTCACGCGATAACCTCTATATATATATATATATATATATATATATATATATATATATATATATATATATAGTGGTACCTTGACTTATGAAATTAATCTAGTATTACTCAAAATGTTCATTAGATTAAACAAAAATTCCAATAGGAAATAACAGAAAACCAATTGATCCATTCCAGCCCCCTGGATGAAGTCGGCTGGTCTGAAAAGTGAAACTGAGGGTTTTCTTTTTGCTGCTCAGGACCAGTCACTTCCAATACGCAATCGTCAACATAATATTATAAGGGAAAATGTCAATCCCAAATGCCGTTTGTGTCGTGAATTTAGTGAAACTGTCCAACACCTTGTCAGTGGTTGTCCTGTTTTGGCACAAACGTCTTATCTGAAAAGACATGATGGCATGGCACGTTCCTTTTATTATCGTCTCCGTCATGCATGTGGTTTTGACTCAGAGGTCCATCCATGGTACGACCCTGATCATGTCCAGAACGTCATGGAAAATGATAATTTCAAGCTTCTTTGGAATCGGCCCATATACA
>CM045738.1:1960000-1965000 GCA_024760905.1 Plotosus lineatus | reverse complement strand
CTTGACTGGTGATGTCATCGGGAGGTGGAGGGAACTGTTGCTATGAGCCATTTGGTCACTGTATTACTTGAGCCACAGCTTGGTCCGTATTGCGTACAAAAGGTCGAATTCATTTCCGGTGAGGGTTGGAGTCTGTCAAGGCTGTCCTTTCTCACAGATTATGTTCATAATATTTATGGACAGAATTTCTAGATGCAGCTGAGGCATTGGGGGGTTGGGGTTTGTTGGTCATCGGATCTCGATGCCGGTTTTTGCTGATAATATTCTTTTGGCTTCATCAAGTCAGGACAAGCAGCCAGAATGAGAATCAGCACCTCCAAGTCTAAAGACATGGTTGTCAGTCAGAAAAGGGTCAATATCAAGAAAAGGGTGGAATGCCCCATCCAGTTCAAGAATGAGGTCCTGCCCCTAGTGGAGGAGTTCAAGTATATTGGTGGCTTGTTCATAAGTGAGGGAAGGAGGGAGCAGAAGATCGATGTGCAGATAGCTTCAGCCTTTGCCAGTCCGACATAGTGATGATGGAGCTGAGCCCCAAGGAAAAGCTCTCAATTTACCTGTCGATCTACGTTCCAACCCTCACCTTTGGTCACAAGCAAAGGAAGCTATTTTCAATTGCTTATATCTGCCATTTTTTTCTTTCAGTCACTACATCACAGATATCAGCAGCTGAAAATAGCTTCATTTGCTGGGTGGCGGGGCTCTCCCTTAGAGATCATCCAGGCAGAGTTTGGAGTAGAATTGCTGCTCCTCCACATTGAGAGATTAGAGTTCAAGTGGCTCGAACATCTGGTTAGAATGGATCCTGAACACCTCCCTGGTGTGGTGTTTTGCGCATGTCCAACCGGGAAGAGACCCTGGGGTTAACCCAAAACATGCTGGCGGTATTACGTCTCTCGGCTGGTCTGGGAATGCCTTGGTGCCCCCCTGGAAGAGCTGGAGGATGTGGCTGAGGAGAGGGATGTCTGGATCTCATTGCTTAGGCTGCTGCCTCATGACCTGATCCCAGATTAAGTGGAAGAAGATGAAGATCAAGATGATTATAATTAAAAACGGAGCCAATGTGTCTCCTTGAAGTACTCCAATTTAAATATCAAGAAAGTGTATTTCTCCAAGGGGTGTAATTACAGCAGCGTTGGTCTTCAGATATAGCAATTTAATTGTCTTGATGACTTGATCAGGGATTCCATAGAGTGGTAGAATTTCAAACATAGTCTCTCTGCTTATCAAGTGAAATTCCTTTTTAAAGTCGACGAAACACAACATCCTTGTTATATTTCTTCCTTTCCTGAAACAGTTTTGATTCAAATGGAGAATAGAGTCCACCAGTGGGAGAAGGCGATTAAGGAGGAGTTTATTGTACACCTTGTTGCCAATGCAGTGTTTCTCAAATAGTGGGGGTAAAATGTTGGAGGGGGGGATGCCGACAGGAGTGTGTATGACTCTGGGGAGCCTGCTTTTCTGGAATAGTGTGGGAGTTAAGTGTAATTGCACCTCCACTCCACTAGTTGGCAGTGGTGCTGTCATTGTTGCACTATGGTGTAGTGGTTTTTCGCACGAGCAAACAATATGAGGTGCAGTAAACAACCCCTCAAGAAACAACACGGAGAAAAATTCCAACAGGAATGAAGAGAAAGGTGGAGAGAGACGAAAATATTCAGACATAAGTAAAATGAGTTTAAATCAGGATTTTTTTTTTTTTTTTTTTTTTTAATTTCAGGCCTGATCAGCTTCTCATTGCATGGGATAGCAAATATAAGGTTGCTGAGTTCTTCATAGAAGTTGTCCTTGGTTTCTTCAGGGTCGGTCATGGTTGGTGCATAGTTGCTGATCAGCACAGCAAATATTTCCTTCCTGAACATGAGTTGCATCTTCATTAGCAGGTCATTTATGCCCTCCAGAATGTTTGCCCGTTTCCTTGAGTGCTCAGTCTTGATGGCAACACCCACACCTGCCACTCTGTGCTGCTTGCTGCTGCGTCCACACCAGAAAAAGGTGTAGCCACCACCGGTCTCTGTCAGCTGACCCTCATTGGGGAAGCGGGTCTCACTGAGGGCTGCAATGTCCACCTTGCAAGCTCTCTTGCCACAAAGGCGGTCCCTCTCTTGGGCCTATTTACTCTGGCATTGTCAAGCAGGGTCCAAACGTTCCATGATGCTAAGGTAAGCATCAACCCCTTATTATTCTTGTGTTGACCGCTGTAGGGGGAACCCTGCCCACCGTGGTATGCTGGCTAGAGGACTGCTCGTTCACTTAGCCAGTTGCCTGCATCCCACCACTGCTACAGTCATTGGAATATGATCGGTATCTGAGCTGCCTGTGTGCAGGTTTGCAACTACAGCTCCCAGTAGGTTCCTCACCTGCTACTTCGCTGTTAGCCCATAGCCATAGGACTTGACAATGCAATGGGTAGAAACCGTGACTTACACGGGACTTGAATTATAGTGTGGGGGGGGGGTTTCCACTGCAGCGGCCTCGCTGGCACGCCGGGTTCAGAGGCAGGACAAAGTCGAGACAGGTGGGGATAAGCAAGGATATAGGGGCTGCTGGAAAGAGACAGATGTGCCATCCAACTGCCTATGGGGCTCCACTCCGACATTTTCTGAAGGGGTACTCTCCCCTAGCTTTTGACACGCCTGTGATGACCATAATGCAGTTGTACTAGTTACCCATAGCTGAAGGTTGCTTTGTGGGCGCCAGGGCATATCCACACTCTGGAAAGCCTGAGTGCCACACATTTGGGACGAACCCCGGGTGGGGCATACCTCCTCCCTAGCATGCGGCAGATAGCACAGGATTACATGATACCTGTGGCAAGTAAAAGCCTGACCTCACACAAAGCACACCACCATGCACCACCAAATATGCAAATTATGCAGTCAGACATAAAAAATAAAAAGATGGGAGTGTATCCTTGCATAGAATCACACCTGCCTTATTACCTGCTCCAAAACAATTTGAAAGGCCAGCAGGTGATAGGCTCTTAGCAAGATATACAACTTTACTACATTATTACATTTAAAAATTGGATTGCAGAGAGTGGATTAGGCAGTTCGTTAAATGAATGTATGAATGAATGAATGAATGTGCAGTTTATTGTAACTTTATTTATTTTTACTGTCCTCTTGCACCATTGAAGTGCAGTTTTACCATTTCCCGTCCCTCACTGTGCTCACAGTGTGTGTTAACACTTGTAGATATCACACTGAAGATCAGGTTGATGAGTATTGTTTATATTCTGTCCTATTAGAGAACGGGTGGTGATGTGATTCAGAATGTTTACATTGGAGTTTGAAGTTGATTGGAGGAAGTGTTGATTAAGAACTGAAGGTTAGTTTTAAAGTTATCGCTCAAGATGTAATATGAAGCTTTACCTTGAAGAGGGCGTGTCTGTGGTTGTGCTGTCCAAGCCAAATCCCACTTCCTGCAGTCAAACCAATCTCAGAGGACTCTAACTCTCTCTCATATATCCTGTCAATCACACACACACACACACACACACACACACACACACACAAGTTAAAGCTATCTTCCTTCTTGAAGATGTGGTAAATTAAATAAATAAATAAATAATGTTTCCCTGTCAATCAATAATCTCTCTTCAACGTAAACTTTTGATCGATATGAGTGACAGAGTTTAATTTTCAGGAAACTAAGAAACACACATATACCCACACACACATGTGATGTGACAGGAATAGTGATTGAATAAGTGTAAATAGCAAAACCAATTGCAAACCACAAATGTGTTTACCCATCAGTTTTTCTCTCCGCTCCTTCCCTCAGATCAAACAGAATTCAGAGCTGAAAAAGGTTTACATGTTCTTCCCCATGACACCCCCTGTCTCCCTCTTGCCCTCATTCTCTCTCTCCCCTCTCACCTGCTCCCCGTATCAGCCCCCCTCCCCTCCCATGCTCTTCCTCTCTCTCTCTCTCTCTCTCTCTCTCTCTCTGTCTCTCTCTCTCTCTCTCTCTCTCTCCCCTCTCACTCTCATTCTCTCTTGCCCTCTTCCCCTGCGCTCTCAGCCCCTCTCCCCTGCTCTCCCCCACCTTCTTCTCACTCTCATAGTCTCTCTTCCTCCTCTCCCCTGCTCTCTCTCTCTCTCTCTCTCTCTCTCTCTCTCTCTCTCTCTCTCTCTCTCTCTCCTCCCCCTCTCTACCGCTCTTCTCTCACTTCTCTCACTGGACTCCAGGATGGTGGGCGAGGGCATATTAATACCTTGTTCATGCTGGCTGATTGCAAAACATCACAGAGACATGAAGCACGAATCAATGTTTCACCTGCCAAGTCTTCGCTTTACAGCTTACTGGGTCCATCTGTAAATCCTCCAGTACAACCAGAGCAGTAGAAACTCACTCTCATACAGGCAACACACTTTTTTAACAGATGGATGTATATATTTCTACGAAACATTAGCTACATTAGCAAGTTTAAACTGGAGCATGAAAAACTAAACTAAATATACAATGAACTGTCCAAAGACATTAATTTGTTTTTCCTGTAAGGGATCCTACAGTCTATATGTATATTCACACATACACACGTCATGCACATCAGGTTAGAAAAGGCATATTAAAAGAACCTCTGTTCCAGATCTTTCAAAACAAAATATATATTTACGTTTTTATGGGGATAAATGCTTTTTATCATAAACAGGGTGAGAATAAAGTGACATATGGATGAGCTCTGTTACTATCAAATTGGAGATCACAGGTTCATGGGAGCTATAATGCAGCCATGAGGCAGGGGGGGCACTAACCAGTGTCTCTCCCCCTTATGCCGGTCCCAAGCCCGGATAAATGCAGAGGGTTGCGACAGGAAGGGCATCTGGCGTAAAACTTCTGCCACATTAAAAAATGCAAATGGTCAAAACAAAACTCATACCGGATCGGTCGAGGCCCAGGTTAACAACGACCGCCATCAGTGCTGTCAACCAACAGGGTGCTGATGGAAATTGGACTACTGTTGGTCGAAGACGTCGAAGAAGGAGAGGCGGGAGGCG